>BLKM01000341.1:1984550-2012778 GCA_013340265.1 Coptotermes formosanus | reverse complement strand
GGAGGGGGGGGGGGCGGCACTTCAACTAGGATTTCTCTCTTTTAATTTCTTCTTTCATGGCTTTAGGAAGCTCCGGTTGTCCATCGTGCCTATACGCTTCAAACGTTCGGCTTTCTGGAAGGAATGTCACTTCTAATGGCGTACCTTTCCAGAAGTTTCACTAGTTGTACTTCTGTAACATACGACGATTGCTCGTGATTCGAAGCAAAGCAGCTGTTGGGAGTAATACTGCCATGCTATCTTCAGGCATTTGAAAATGCGTTCTTATCTAATGTGATGAACTTACGGACTTTTCAAAACGCGAACGTAGCTCATTTTAGCGCGGATACACTTCCAGGTTTAACATAAGCGTAAATAATAGACGCAGTTTGGCAACCTCCGTTTAAAATTTAGATTATTCATGCTACAAAATTACGTTCTTGATTCACTGCCAGTGTGTGTGCAGGGGATTGCGGGATAGTCTTAGCACTTATACTGGGGCTCCTTCAGTTTCAAGTTAACGCCACTGAAACACATACGTAAGGCGTAACGTCATCCAAGTGGTTTCAAAGCGAAGTAACATTACACCGGATCCATTCGTTCACTACTAGCCATTACGTCCTTAGGGGCTCCTTTCCTAAGAATACTGTCGTGCGAAAGTTACCGTGTCACTGGAAATTACTACTATCTTACACACACACACACACACAAGCGCGCGCGCGTCACGTCGTTTCTTCTTCTGTTCCTTTGCTACCTTTTCACCCCTCGCACAGATTGAACAACTATATAATAGCTGTCCAATAAAGGCGCTAGCGTTTGACGGTGAAACATAGAGGCTGCATCCCTCGCCTCCCGGCCTCACCTTGAAACACCCCCCCCCCCCCAACCGCTTGTCTGCACGGTCTTGTGAGGTCTGCAGAAGATGGGATATAAAGGACATTTTTTCCTCCGCCTGTAGTCACATCCCGTCTATTCAAAACACCATAGCCTGGCGCAGAATACACGACTAAAGAAAACGAACGTTACAAAAATACCTATTTTGTGTAAAAGTTCTAAAGTTCTGAAGCGTTTTGTGTGACCACGAGATAATTGTAGGTCCCTCAAGTGGCCGTTCGTAAACCATTTGGGTAACAGTGTAACGCATTCGTTGTTTTGTGAAGTAAATAAATGACTTTGAAAAGTGATGTTTATCAACACAGGACGTGCAGTTCAAGTTCCAGTAACTTTAGACAAACTGTTTATCTGTTGCTGGATTTTATTTTCCCCGGTCACTTTATGTGAAATAAAGACATCAGATTCATTCTAGTATTATTGTGGTTCCATGCTAGGGTGCATAAATGTGCAAAACTCTGTGATGTCGTATATACATATGTATAAATATAAGTCTTTTCCTGTTCGGACATCGAGCTCTGAAAAATACAACTTAAAACGGTACGAGGAAGTGTGCTGATTAACCCTTTACAGACGGACCGTATCTATTTTATATAAGGACTCAGTGCGTACCGCGCTGTAAACACTCCACTTCGGTTATAAAAACCAGTCTCTTAATGTTTTATAAGGCAAAAGTTGCTGTTTGTTCTGAGATCCGTACAAAACACATAAACGCAATGTGGGCACCACGTTGAATTTTTTAATGTTAAACCTGGTGATATGTATAGTTACCGCTAGGCTTTAAAACGTTAATGTTGTTGCTGAGTTGCACAACGACTCTCTTAATCGTGGGAAGATTCCCGGCACGGGCAACACGTTTGACTAAATATGAGGGTAATTCCTGAGTAGCTAACAAATCCTCAGCTAGTCAAGAAATTCCCCGCGTGTAATGGAACTCGATGGTTCATTACAGCATTCACAAGCGCCAGCCAGAAGCCTTGTGAAATGTTTCGTAACATCGTAAGTTTTTACGGTGAGTAGTTCTTAGCATCTCGCCCAACCCCCCCCCCCCCCCCCCCGCAACAGGAGGACCATCCTTTTTCGGCTGTCCTCGACTACTTATTAAATATATTGACAGCTGCCCTCCCTATCAGGAGACTGTTCCACCCTCCACACCCTGAGGACGTGCCGGGCCGTGGTGACAGGGACCCACTTATCGTGGGCAATTTTTGACTCTTCTTACAAATGTTCAGACCGGTCCTCGTGCCCACCTAGACTCCTGTGGTGTGTTAATCTGGAATGTGACGATAATGTTGGTACTGTTTGCCTGTTTTGTATGGGTTTTACCCTTTTACTCTTACCCTAAATGTAGATTTGAGGGGTTGCATGATAGGTTTGCTGGATACAGTGTTTGTGCCTAAGAGAGAAGAAACGGAATGAAGGCTGAGAACGTTATATAAAGAGGAACTTCATTATTTTTGTTGTTGTTTGTAGAAAGGTGGTTAAATAAAGCAGAATAAAGAGAGGCGATGCATGCGGCAAGCATAAGGGAGATTAAATATAGCTTGCATATTAAATTTCATTCGTAGACCTTGGAGGGAAGAGACCACGTAGGAAACCTAGACGTAGATGGAAGGATAATATTATCAAGTATATAGTAGAGCAGTATGGTGTCGGTGATTCATTAGACTCCTTTTAGGATGCAATGAAAGGCTCTTGTGAATCAGATAATTAACAGAATATAATGTTCTGAAAAGGACTGAGCTCCATGGAGTAAAACAATTTTTATTTTTGAAAATGAAACAAATCTAACAAGGAACCTAGTTTCGGAAAATATTTTTCGTCTAGCTTCGTGTGAAATTGCAAGTAATTTTATTTATATCATATTACGCCATGTTGACTGTTTAAGAGACCATGGTGGCTTGCCCTCACAAATTTGTAACCTCGGCCCTCAAGCTGGCATTTACTTGTGGAACGCATCGAATCGTAGGCAGGCCCATTAAACATTCTACAAATGGTGCTTCAGAGAAATGTGCAGATGGACCTACGATATAGTAGATTAACTGAGATTGTTACATCATTAGGATATTTTATTTGTGAACTTGATTATATTGTAAAGCATTTAAAATTGTATTTCAGTGTTTAAATTCTGTACAAGTTTTGGATACTAATATCATAGTCATAAACATTAAGCTTCATATTTTACGATGTTTGCTATTTTCCGAGAGGTGTGTGTCACTGCTTTCCGCTGCACCTGCTGCAACGGTCTCTATATTACGGAGTTCATTCACAGCTTTACTGCCTGCGTGACAAAAAGGTGTATTTTATACGAGAATAGGCCCAGTTATTGACAGGACTGCTGCACCATCTAAGCTATGACAACAGTTCACAAGAATTCCCTTCATATTTCCTAAACAGCACATGCAGTGTGCTGACGGTTGGAAACATCTCGTAGCCATATATTTGCCACACCGGTATGCTCTTTATACTAACGTGTATGTGTTTTCTGGATTGGATGCACGTCTGAGAAATCGGTTTTGAAGGAGATGTGACAAGATTTACATGCATTTGCCTACGCAGACAGGTTAGAATATGCTAGTTTGCTCGGGTTTGTAAAGCAGCTGTTGCAACTGATGAAGAAGAGAGACTGACAGTCTAATATCCTGCAATTTGTCCACTCCATCCGACAATTTGACCACTATGTCCCGCATTTGACTGCTATATCCTACGTTTTAGTTACTATTCCCCCAGCTGGGATACTGTGTCCCGCAGATTTGTAACTAAACCCTAAAAGTGACTTCTAGTCCTGCAGTTTGGCTACCGTATCTTGCATTTTCCCTCCTATATCCTGCAATTCGGTTACCGTACCCCAAAATTTGATGAATGTTCCCCGAATTTTCACTGCTTGATGCTACTGTTTTGCTACCGCACTCCAGTTAGGCTACTACAACCCTCCGGTTGGCTTCTGCGCCTTACAGGTTGGCTAATTTATCTGACATTTTCGCTACTCTGCCACTAAGGATGGATAGTGTAACACCCAATTTGGCTACTGTATCCCACAATTTGGATAATATATCGCGCATTTTGACAGCTGTACGCCTCACGTTTTATCAATAAAATGCGTAAGGCTACAAAAGGAACCAGGAACAAATTAACTTCAACGCTTTTTTGACGATTGTGTGAGAAAACATGTATTTTTTTGGAGCTCATCTAACATCTAACTTCCCAACTGGTTAAAAAATAACTATGTTAGAAATTGTCTCTATTTTACTCGTATTTATCATGTGAACGTGAAACGAAGAAAAGCATATTAGCTTTGGTAGAGGTACTCCAAAACATGGACAGTTAGAACGACTGACCGTTACTGGAAGTACATGCAACTGGCACTTGTAAGTGAAACGTTTTAGGTAACTGCAACAGCAGGAATTGCGTCAGGATTTGCTGCAGGAATGCATATATGGAACGTAACGCGAATTGTCATCCCAACGACAAATAAGTAAACATACGATTAAAAGATTAAATAAATATATTGACACATTTTAATAATTTTAAGTTTTAAATTTCAAATTGAACATTTCTTCCCATTGTGCTTAAGTCTGTAATTTTCGTAACAAAACCACGTGAAAATTCTCTCACTGTTATAGAATGATGACGTACAGGAGCAACATGATGAGAAGCTTTCGTCCTAAGAAACATAAGCTAACAGACGGATTCAAGAGATTAGACGGTTCGAAACTTCAGTATTTATAATTTTCTAGTACCGTTAGACGGATCAAATAAACGTTACTGACGGGACGCAGGGATGTCAAGGAGAAATGAGAAGTGTATTAGGGAATAGATAACATATTCGTTTGGTAAGGGTGAGAATTGTACATTGGTGACGTTGCGTGTTAAGGGTGTTAAGATGTCTTTCTTATGATGCCAGAGAGGGAGTGAGTTGATACTAGCAGCAGTGAAGGTAAAGCAGTCCCATTACAGGCCGGGGCAGGCCCTTAGGGTTCCAGGAGGTCGAGGCTCCCAGATTTCTAGACAGTCGGCACTTGAAGGTGGTAGGTTGTCAGCCATACGCACCGGCCGCGGTTACCCCCCCCCCCCCCAGGAAAGATTCCTGGTACTCATTTCTGTTAGAAGCCGAGTCGACTCCAGGGCCGTAGTGCGACCGAAAGGATTATGTCAATGAAAAAATCCAGTGACACCATTGGGAATCGAACCCGCGACCTGCCGGTTTGTACCGCAGTGCTTCAACCAACTGCGCCACCGCGGTCGCCTACTAGCAACAGTATTCACGTTTAATTCTGTGTGAAGACATTTATCGTTAAACAGAAATGTAAAATAAATTGTACATCGTGTGGCGGGAGCGATTATAGCGAATTTCCTGTTGAGTTGATAGTATACAGGGTGATTCAGTAGGCAAGGTCAATACTTTGGGAGGTGAAAGTAAGCTATCCGTCATTGTGAGGGAAAAAAGTTGATACGAACATGTGTGTGATTTTGTGCACTGAGGTGGAGATGTTTAAGTCTGATTGTTTGAGTCTTAGATTTTTGTTTGTGGGTTGGATGAATAGCAAAGTTTACGACACATAGGAAGATTCACGAGACGAATATGCCGTTCGTATTTTGGATGCTGCTGCCCGTATAAAGAAACGTGAAGATCAGCTGAGACGAACAACACTCGATCTTCACACGCGAGCTCCAAAGTACGCTGAAGCTGACGGTAGGATTTTCGAATATTTGTTTTGAATTGTTAACAGACGTGTCACTTCTGTGTAACAGGTTTGTTATTTAAACATTAAATCAAAATTTAAGTTACGTAACAGAAGCAATTTCTCTTTATTACCATTCACAATGTTGTTATACTTGTAGATTCCAACAGGCCTACCTCGGTAAGCATTCATAATTAGACGGATGTTTATATAAACGTTCTTTTCTCACAATAACCAATACTATTACTTCCCAAAATATTGACGGTTCCTTCTGGATAACCCTGTATTTCACCACAGATAAACCATTCACTCATTAAACCATAGACATCAGCTTCGATGAATTAGGAAACAGGGTCTCGTATCTTACGGTACTCTCAAAATTGTTTTACTAAATGTGTAAAGTCGATCGTGTCTATGGGTATTACACATCGCAGGTTTCTGCAATATAATGCACCTTAGTTTTTTTCCAGACCACTACTTTCCTTCCTTACATCTCCCATATAAGCTCTCTCAGACATATCTCCTTCATTTCGTCCCTTTTTCCCCATTCTTTTACCCGTCTGCTCTTCCTTGAAATCGATCTCGTCTATCCCTCTTTCTTACAGACCCTCATCCCTCAGAAGGGCTTACCGTCATCGCTGCAGAGTAGGTAGCTAACCTTCCCAAAATGGGGCCTTACATCACCACAGGCCATTTTATGGGACCAAGAAACCTCGAACATCACTGTTACTCCTCCATAGAAGAAATATGCGTGGATATGAGTGTTAAGGGACTTATTAACGTCAAGAGGATAATTCCCATAAATTAATTGCCATTTCATCTGAAAACGTGCCCTGTTTGCTACACGAAAATATCTGTGATCACTTTTGTTTTGAATGTTGTGATTAAGTGCGTCATGTCATTTACGCAGTGCACCTTAGCAATGTTAGTGTAATGTGTATGCACATGTTAGTCCGATAAACAAACAGGTTGGTGTGACCTTCCAAAAAAAAATGGTATACACAGCAGACCACTTAAATTCTTCACAGTTCCGTTACTGCGTTGAACTGTACGTGAACAAGACTGCAAATGGTGTACACCGTGACGTATAGACAGACATTATCAACGACTTTTTCGGTTCGAAGTGTCATACGGTTTACGGTACACGCGTAAATGTAATTTGGTTCATGCCCGTAAGAAAATACGGCTTTTCCTATGCTGATTTTCAAGAAAATCGTATGGCGAGTAGAATTATGTGCAATTAACGCGTACCGAATTTCACGTAAGTCACGCAATAAATGTGGAAACTGGCAATATTAATTCATTTACGCCCCAGAATTGTGTGTGGTTTCTACTAAGGTGATTTTCACAAAACTCGCAATCATTAAGTAAATTGTAGTGGGCACCTCGTGTTCCTGGTTTTTTATACGTTTGACTGAAACGTGTAAAATACGGGAGAACTTTCATTTACGTCCTTAAGGAAAGTTTAATATACACTCCTCCAATTTTCACGAAATATAATTTTTTCACAGTGCAAATACATTTTATGGATTCGTTATTTGATAAGAACAGCACAGTCCTACGCTGTTTATATTTGGTAACATTCTCAGTATTTGTTGTACATCAATGAAACCGTAACGTTCTGCATCCTACCGAGCCTGTCTTCACAAGCTGACAGTTGTTTGACTGATCAAGAAATGTCCCGCCTTTTATGGATGGCGAGATTTATTCCCGCGTTCACAAAAGCCTGTCACTGGCTACTGTACTGTGTCACATGTACCCAATCTACACACTGGTACCCTATTTCTTTAAGGTCTATTTAGTAATATCCTGACAGCTGAACCTGTGTCATCCAAGTGTTCTGTTTCCTACTGTACTTTCCTTTAACTTCTGTAACTCCCTCAGCATCCTACAGAAACAACTCTTTAATTTTGCTTGGTTTCATTAGCCTAAAAATTTGTATCTAATTGTACAAATTTTGTCGATTTTGGCTTGTAGTATTCTCCATCGGCCCGGTGCTCACATTAGAGCTAGACTGTGGTTCACAATCAGATGTTTGCCGAGATAATTAAAACCTGAGACGACCGAACTGACTGGTCGGTATAATACAGAAAGTGTCGCAGTTGAAGAAACTCTTCAAGGAAAGTCACGGGCCAATTGAGGTCCAGACACCGCACGGTAATGGACACTTTGCTGCACACAATGAAACCAATCTAGAAGCGCATACTCAAGTAGGAGGGTATTTTGCATGTAAATTTAAAACTTAGAATAAATTAATCATTCTATTCTCCTTTAATTTCACGTAAATTTCTTGGATGGAACTTTCTGGTGGCATAAAAAGGGGAAGATAATGACAGTGCCATGAAGTCAGTTGCCGAATTGGAATATTTTGAGAGTAGTACTAATCTAGCTGGGGATATATTGAGAATAATACTAGTCTGGCTTGGAATATATTAAGAATAGTACTAGTCTAACTGGCAGTATATTGATACTAGTACTAGTCTAACTGGCAGTGTATCGAGACTAGTACTAGTCTAACTGGCAGTGTATCGAGACTAGTACTAGTCTAACTGGCAGTATATTGAGACTAGTACTAGTCTAACTGGCAGTATATTGAGACTAGTACTAGTCTAACTGGCAGTATATTGAGACTAGTACTAGTCTGAGAATGTATTGAGAATAGTATGAGAATATATTGAGAATAGTGCTAGTCTTAGTATATATTTCTCCTGTAATCTGTTTATTAATTATGAATTGATGAACATGAATTGCATACCCATTTATTAATATGCAGTTGGTTCTGCTTTATTCTCGTAAGTCCATTCGGGCTGTTCCAAGAATGATATCTCAGGCCATAGCCGCTTTATTGTACTTTATTCCAGTTCGTCATTCAGTAGCATTTCTACCATCGACGCGTTAAATGATGTGAGATTTTGAAAGCGAAGTTAAATAAGCCTCAGGAAATTATTTTATTTTACTCCTGTCTCTCAGATACCACTGTGTCTCCATTACAAGACAAACTGGCTTTTGTCACATAAGAAAGCAATCTCTGTTTTCTCAGAGAATTGACTGAAACACATGAAAACAGTCGTGAGATAAACGCGTGTCGTTTTGATGTCAGAGAAAGTGTTGTATATACGAAGGTTGCACAATAAAGTATACAACACTTTATATACTTCTTATATGCTATTTAAACTTCACCGTTTGTACATACTTTATTCTCTTGTGCCTTAACTTAATAAAACCTGCTACGCAAAACGTATCTGAAGTACTTGTTTCATTACAGAAATGCCGGAACATTTCAAATGATTGAAACCCCTTATTCGATTTAACACAATTTTATTTCATGATTTCTCAGAGCAAATTAAGGACGATCATAAAAAGGACTATTGTAATTGTTTATTCGTTTTTGTCAATTAATTTATTTGTTCCAATTTTTGTAAGATTACGGAAAGTAGTTTTTTGAGTTTGTTTTGACGGGATTAACTCTGAAGGTTACGTCCTGGGCTACAGGACAAAGGTTGCCATTGTGAAAGGCTTTTATAATTTGAAATTATCATCGAGCGGTTTCACAAAATATGCCGACAGGATTTTAATTGTGATGGTAATTCTTCAAGAAATTGTGTAATGAATGTGGTACGAAATTTTAAAGAAACCGGCTGGTTGTTGGATGATACCAGAGAGATTATATTGGACTTGAGCAAGTAGTAAGAAAATCGAAGGAAGCCATTTTGTCGTCTGTCTCAACAAAATGTCCGTACCGGTATTCTGAGCCGGACAGGGCAAAATGGCATTTTGTGGGTACAAACCGCATTGTTGAAGTGGGCGAAGGACAAATTGAACACATTCTGAAGTAACGTCAAGGTAAGTAGTGCACGTATTGGACGGGTAAACGACAATTTCTGGCCTTCTTTTTTAAGTGCTAATGGTTTTTCTGTTGTAATGAGATTGTTAAAACAGTACTATAAGATATAAAAGTGGTCCCTTGTGTTAGCACTCTGTATGTGTCAGTGTATTATCCAAGTTGGGTGTCGAGGTGAATGCAGGAAACGTTTTAGATGTGCAATTAAGCCGCCTACCCCAGATCGCATTATGGTGATCTTATTATGTGATGGTCAAGTGAGTTAGTACAGACGAGCTCTGTTTAACTTCTGTGATCCGGGCCTCCGGCAAACTACGGATGATGTGCCCAGAAACTGACCCGGTTTTCCTAGTATAGAAGTAATTAGATTTGGCTTAAACTGAGGAGTGCTTATAGGACATAATCAGAGTATTTAGTTGAAGTAATGTTTTACACATTAAGTGAAATGGAATTTATGCTTTAATAACCAAGGTATCGCTAAATCTACCAAGTGGTATAGCATATGCTTGGTATTATTCTATGGGAATTGCAAATTAACTAACCAGCCAACAAGCGGAGCGATCTTTGAACATATTGGCCAACTGATCAGGTGGAAATCTAAGGGATGTCAAATTGTCCCGACGGTGCTGCTGAAGGTACCGTTTTGTGTGTGATGTTACGTTTTGACTGCTTGTTCCTGAAGACCAAGGCACTAAGGTTCTTCGAAACATTGATAGCGCTTTAGCAGTCAGTATTATGTGACAAAAGTACTTGAGTCTTCAAGTAGACAACTGTCCCGTCTTTCACGGTCGAAGTTTCAACCCTGGCATTAAACCTGATGAGGCTCAGTCCATTTTACGCTCTTGCCGCAGTTATCCAATTTTTTATTATTTTTACTGGTCACAGTTTTTGTTTCCCTCTTCCGTCCTAATCATCGAAGGCGAAGGCCAAGGTGGAAGAGGAATACACAAATTAAGCAGTGAGAAAGTGTTTGTGATTTTGTGGATTTAGTTTAAGGAGACCTAGTTGGGTTTTAGGGACAGGCTTTGGGGTTCTACCCTCAGGCCCAAAAAAAATCACACTATTTAGTGCAGAAGGGGGGGGGGGGAGCACGGAGTGGCGCAGTTGGTTGAGGCACCGCGTTACAATCCGGAAGGTCGCGGGCCGGATTCCAGATGGTGTCATTGAAATTCGTCATTGATTTAATTCTTCCGGCCGCACTGTGGCCCTGGGGTCGACTAAGTCTCCAACAGAAATGAATATATTCTGGGGAATAAAGGCAGCCGGTACGTGGGCTGACAGCGTTACCACCTTCATGTGCCGATTGCGTAGAAAATCTGGCAGCCTCAACCTCCTGGAGCCCTAAGGGCCTGTACGGGCCTCTAATGGGATAGTTTTTTTTTTTCATTCGGTGCAGAATATGTACTTTAGAGATGACTAAATGATTTGCAGATTTTGGTAATGTACTGCCGTAAATAGCTTTTGCACGGGTGTAAAGATTCGTGCCGTGTTAGCTCTGCTGCGTATGGCTGTACTTGGCAACAGACACACGGGGCGCACGAACGACTACCGTGTGAACACTAGTCTGGCGGACAGACATAGAAAAATCCCCCGGAGTACTCAGGCGCTGTTCCTCGCTGTGTCAGCTGTACCTGTACCAGACCAAGAGGAAACGCCGATCAATCGATGAATTCTGTGACAGTTTGAACAGTAGCAGGTGTGGCTGACACTGACATCTCTCTGGAGAGAATGGGACAAAGAAGATATTACTGCCTATTTGAGTATATGCGTTATTCTTCTCTAGATTCATCTAAGTATTTAACAGAGTGCGTGCACACATGCGTAGCTGCGTCCAATCAAGAGAACCTTTTATGTACCAAAAATAAACACTTTTATCGTGTTGACTGAGCTGACGTGATTGTTATTGGCATTTTTCAGGCAACAAGTTATAATCCCTTGCATATTCCAGATATCACAAATGAAAAATTTCGTAATTTCGTTTAGTTCTTGGGTAAATTTGAGGAAAATAACGCGGATGTTTCTAGTCTTGATTCCTTGCCCCTGCCGGAAATCCGACTCAGAGTCATCGGTCGTCCATTCCGTAGCCTGGACATATACATATACCTACTCAGTTAATCAGGCTGCCTTTTTAATATTCGTTCTATGTGACGTATTTTTTATGAACATCCTGATTGTAATACGCACTGAAGCCTTAGTACGTCCACTGCCATCTATTACTGTTACTTTTTGGTACAACTGGTAACAGTAATTCTGACTGCTGCCTTACGGCACAGTGGCAGTCTGCACTGCTGCGTGAGTACCAAACCTGAACTTGCTGAAATATTCCTCGCACTCAGCTGACTTTTTCTGCTGTGTATAAGTAATACTAGTGCTCAGAAAGTGGCGGCCATCCTAACACGAAGCGGCAGCAGCTTTGTCACTCGTTTTTGGAGAGAACCGCTAGGGATATTGTCAGAGCTGCGTACCGGGCTGCATTATCTCCCCCTGGTACCTAACTCGATTGATCCTGTAACCTTGTACTGCCTTCTTGTTATCTCGTTTTATAATCTGTCTTGTAGTGCCTTGTGCTAACGTAATTATATGGCAGTATTAGAAAGTGACCATCCGTGATGCATTGTCACGTAACCGTGACTTGTACTGTGCTAGCATGGCGGACTACTGGGACAGGTCGTATGTGGCACATGAAATGCAAGTGCAAACAGGCGTCGAGACGTTTCCGTAGCATCTGTATTAAAAAACAAACACAAGACAGGCAGTATACGTGTAAACGTAACATTGAGGCGCGTTCGCGTAACTATTGTTGCCGTGGAAAAGCAATAAGTATTACATATTCTGAATACGTGTTTGTAGCGTTAGTTATCCAGCATACAAAGCGCATGCGCCAAATTGTCATCTGTGGCCTGTGTGACTCTGCCATATTTTTCCACATTATCTAATAAACGACATGATTTTCAGGAAACAAAGTACTGAACAAAAAATGTGTTGTTGATTTTCTTTACAGTGTTTTTATGAAACGTACACGATTCCAAGAGGAGCTGAACGAGATGTCACCGTGCATATACACAGGTCTTCATGTAAAGTACCTGTTATTTTTGTCAGCTTGTAATGAAACTTGAATTTTCTCAGCAGACTTTTCGAACAATACTAAAATATCAAATTTCATGAAAATATGTCCATCGGGAGCCGAGTTGTCCTATGAGGACGGACAGACAGACATGGTGAAGCAAATAGTCGGTTTTCACAATTTTGCGAATGCATCTGACAAGATACATATCTGCCGATCAAGAAGGAAGGAAAGGCTCGCGTCACGTGGCGGGCTTGTGATGAGATTATTTACGTGCTTATTTAGTTATTTACACACACACACACACACACACACACACACACACTCTCACTCACTCACTCACTCACTCACTCACTCACTCACTCACACTCACTCACTCACTCACACTCACTCACTCACTCACTCACTCACTCACTCACTCACTCACTCACTCACTCACTCACTCACTCACTCACTCACTCACTCACTCACTCACTCACTCACTTACTTACTTACTTACTTACTTACTTACTTACTTACTTGCAAATTTGTCGGCCAGCAGGATGTCATAACTGGCAAGTCTTCTGACTTGTATTCAGTTTGTCTTCAGCTGGAATCTCCGCTGGAACACCGACTGTTCTTTCTTAAATAAACTGTGGTTTTTCTGGGTCCAACCGTGCGATTGCCGGTTTAATACCTCGAGTTAGGACAATATAGCTTCCATAATCGTTTTCATTCACAGTAATTCTACTCCTTTAAGCTACAAATTACAGTACAAAAATATAGATAGTACGTCCATATTTTAAACCATCAGATACACCGTATCGAAACTCTGGTGTAATTATTGTAAAATTACAAGTGTCCTGCATATAATTTTATATGTAATTAGACACAATATATTAAATGTTACTATTTTTTCAGTATTGTTGTTTTATTAGGATCAGTGGATGAATTGAACTGTTTCAGGGTTCCTTGTTGAGGGAAACCACTGACAACAGCACACATGTTAGGGAAAATTTGGGGGACTGCTTGTTAGAGGTCAGTATGCGGAAGGTCTTGCGACTGTCCGTCTTGTCACAAGTTTCCTTGGCTCTTGTCGCTTGTCTTTGCTGTCCAAGCAAACGCTGAGACCCTTCACGAGTTCCAAATTGCCACCGCGTGCCTTACATGCGGGTCTTCGAAGTTGCGTTCGCCACAACTTAACCTCCTGCTCTCAAACTGTTTGTCACCATTAGCCAGTAAATAAAAATTCCACAAACTATCCCCAAGGCCCTGCTGTGGCCGTGCTGTTCTCTCAATTCTTTAGCCGTTAATTTAAAAGCAGCTATCCCATTACAGGCCTGGACAGGCCCTGATGGTTCCAGGAGGTTGAGGCTCCCAGATTTCTAATCCCAATCGGCACATGAAGGTGGTAAGGTTGTCAGCCCTACGCACCGGCCGCCTTTACCCCCCAGGAAATATTCCTGGTACTCATTTCTGTTAAGAGGCTGAGTCGACCCCAGGGCCATAGTGCGACCGACAGGATTATGCCAATGAAAAAAAATCCACTGACACCATTGGGAATCGAACCCGCGACCTGCCGGTTTGTAGCGCAGTGCCTCAACCAACTGCGCCACCGCGGCGCCCGTTAATCCATGTATTTATTAATTCAATTATTCTCTTGTTCGCACATCCATACACTCTTTTATGCGCGAGGCTAGTTTCTTTTGTACATTCACATAATCCTCTACTATATTCTTCTACGTACGTTTTGTTCATTCATATTTATGCAACCGAGTGTACATCTCGCCTTCACCCGTCACTACGAGCTGAAATAGAGGAAGTCAGGACATCGGTGTAGTGTTCCTGGAGCCAAGAGGGTGTAAGGGCGGAAGTGACGCGGCGCTTCGTAACTGACAGCATCGTGCGAGTCAGTCGACAGGAAGCAAAGTGTTTCCTTTCTTTACGTGATCGTGATACGACGAGTGGAGTGTGTGTGTGTGTGTGTGTGTGTGTGTGTGTGTGTGTGTGTGTGTGTGTGTGTGTATGTGTGAGTATGGAGATACAACTTGAAGGCGCTATAGACCGCCTCAGACATGCAAACTAGCGCCCACATCACGTTGAAATATCCATGAATAAATTACAGCACGACTTGCGAACAGAGACCAACAATACCGTGTAAAAATCTGAAACTGGAGGTCGTGAAATGATGTCCCTAGGGTTCATAGGTTATACCCTGTTTTGAAGGGATTTCACAAAGCTGCCCAGAATACCAGAATGAATCGATTAACTAGCTGACGATGTTACTGCCTTCTCAGTCGTCAGTAATTTTCTACATTGGGATTACAACACGGTGCATTTGTAAAGAGCGTACTTTGTATAATGTTTAGTTGTTTCTGCGTGAGGTTTAGGATTTTGACCGCGGTGATTATGAAAATCGTCGTCTTTCTGGATGTGACGTTTATCAGAGAAACGTTATAACCGTCGTTCGTACGGTGCAGGTCCCACCAGTACACCCGACGAGAGGATGGATTACTTTCGGTCAGGTATCACACCTTTATTATTTACCCCTAATACATTCACTGGTTGCACTGAGTTCACGCTTTATTAATCACCATTAACAGCTACAGGTTCCTCCTTTATTCAACTACCATCAATTCATGTACAAGTTGAAGTGTCCCACTTTATTTCGGTCGCCACCAATCAGTTCTTTCATACCAACTTCAAAGTGGGTGCCTCGTTCTTCTTATTCTCCTGAAGAACGACTGCCGCCAGTTCGGCGGACCTTCGTATATTCCCTTAATTTCTACCGGCCCCCCTCCCCCCCCGTTGTCCTCAACCTCACACCCTTTACGTTTTTATTTCCTTCAGTCCACCTGCCCCTGTCATGGCGAAAACCCTAGGATGGAGGGTCGAAGGGTCCTTCTCGGGGTAAGGCTGGACACACACTCTTACAAACAACATTTCCAAATGTTCGGCTACAAGGTGTCGCCTCCGTCTTCCGGGTAATATCTACACGTGTAGAAGTGTTTCCGTTTGAGCTAACTTTCTGGCGTTGAGACATAGACTTAACATGCCACATGACGAGACAGTTTAGTAACCGCAGTTTTGAGAAATTGACCTAAGTGGGAATTTTATAATTTGTATTCTTCACCAGCCTTTTGATAGTACATCACAGTCGGTATAGTGACGAGGCTACGGACTGAACGATCCGAAGTTCGAATCCTGGCAGTGGCAAGGGATTTTGCTTTTTGCCAGATCGTCCATATCGGCCCTCTGACATACCCACCCTCGTGTTCAACGGGTAACGGGGTTCTTTCCCGGCGGTAAGGTATCCGGGGAGTGAGGCTAACAACTTACTTGCACCTACGGCCGAGGCTAATAACGGCCTAAGCTGTATTTCTCCCTCTCTGTGTCTTCATGGCGGGGACAGTGACGGCTTCATTCTTCACCCTGATGGTTTATGAAAGGAAGGGAGAAGAGTTGGATGTGTACGTAACATGTATGACAGATATAAAACGTTTGCATACAAAAATTTATTTTAAAGAAAGTTAGGGGAAGACGAATGAGATGGCCGGGGTGTGTAGCACGTATGGGGGAAAAGAGAGGTGCATACAGGATTTTGGTGGGGAGGCCTGAGGGAAGGCGATCACTTGAGAGACCCAGACATAGATGGGAGTATAATATCAACGTGGATCTTCAAGAAGTGGGGTGGGGTGGGGTGGCATGGACTGGATTGAGCTGGCTGAGGATAGGGACAGTTGGCGGGCTCTTGTAAATGAGGTAATGAACCTCCGGGTTCCATAAAATGCGGGAAATTTCTTGACTAGCTGAGAAACTGTTAGTTTCTCAAGAAGGCCTCTGCTCTATGGAGTCAGTCAGTCAGTCAGTCAGTCAGTCAGTCAGTCAGTCAGTTAGTTAGTTAGGTAGGTAGGTAGGTAGGTAGGTAGGTAGGTAGGTAGGTAGGTAGGCAGGTAGGTAGGTAGGTAGGTAGGTAGGTAGGTAGGTAGTTAGTTAGTTAGTTAGTTAGTTAGTTAGTTAGTTAGTTAGTTAGGGGAAGGCACCTTTTAAGAGAGCTACTTACGGTTATGTGCCTAGCCTTTGCGTGTGGGGTTCGTGTTTGGTTCCAGTGATGCTATCTAATGAATAAGTACAGGTTCGTACCGACTGATGCACTGTTGTTATTGAAAGCACTGAACATTTTCAATAACAGCAGTGCCTTCGTGATATGGACGTGTACTTGCTTAATGGTTATGCACGGTGTGAATAATATAAAGTTTGCCAATACCAAACAGGCAAAGCAAATCCATGTCTGTAACAATATTAGAACAAAGTTACCACAACGAATGCAGCTGTTTGGTATAGTAAGATATGTGGACAGTTGCAGTGAACATTTTCAATAATAACAGTGCATTGGTTTGTATGAACTTATACTTGCTTAATGGTTATGCACGGTGTGAATAATATAAAGGATATATCTCTCCTACTGTGTCATAACTCTGGTGGAATTTCTTGAATGACTGAGCGACTGCCAGCTTTTCAAGTAGGATTCTGCTTCATGATATTGTTTGGTTAATATACCCTACAGCATCGTTACGTATTCTACTCCAGGAGCGGATGTGGCTCGCGGACCCAAATTTACACATTCACTGCCGTCCATCTGCTGGCGTACGAAGGTGCCTCCAACCTGGCAGCCGTCGCAGCAGTTTGTGGAGACGAGATAAACTGCACCTGTGTTAGTGCCGCGTGATGGAACAGTAGTCTTTGCAGGACCAATGTCGCTGTTCCAGACAGCTTGCGCATGGACAGAATCACAGGTTAGTGTCGTCAGTGTAGTTAAAAAGGGTTGATTTAGGTGATGGAGGAACTAGAGAGACGTAGAAGGGTCAAGTCAGGAGAATATATGACCTCTGCATTGTCCGGATCAGAAGCAGCACCCCATTCCTCTTTACTTCCAACAGGTCGAGTTTCTCAACAACTTCGTAATTAACCCCAAGGCATCATGTACATCCAATAGAACATCAGTTGAGAGAGAAAGGGGAACTTCTGGTAGGTCCCACGGGCCTCTTCCCTCCCCTGTTCTCTTTTCCCCTTCCATCAAGTTGTGCCAGCAACTCACACCTAATGGCAGCCCATTTCACAGTCCAGAGGGTTCGCTCGCGCGGCATAGAACCGCGATAGGAGATCTCGTGGGACTGTTCTCGGTGAACCCTCTGGCTCTCTGGGCGGTAACTGTAGATTTGTTTTAAAATAAAATGTACTTCTTCTTGATGGAAGCCTTGATTCAGGATGTGGATTTTGTGATTTGTTTTAACGTTAATTCATACTGTTTATGTCAGCCCCGTCTCTTGCACTTTCAGCGGACTTGGCAGTCGAGTGCGTAGCATTTCTGAGCCATATTCGGAAGGTGCCGGGCCCATACCCTGGGGCCAGCTATTCTGAAAGGTTTTAGTGAATCTGTCAGTCACTCCAGGCAAATGCTTATTTAGTGTTTAAAATTGGACCACTATTGCTTCCTTCCAATTTATCTTTCCCGAATCATCCTGCCACTTCGCGTAGTATAATCGCAGATACAGAAATCTCCATAAATAAATCATGAAGTAAACAAATTAATGTTTCATCTCGTAATCTAGTTAACGGATTTCGATTAGGCGTTTTATTTTGTGGGAGGGAGGAAGGGTAAAAGAAAGAAGGAAGGAGAGAAAGTATACTATACCCCGAAGGAGGGTTTGCCATAGCTCAGGCGGTTAGCCGCCTGCCTCCCACCGCGGAGGCCCGGGTTCGATCCCGGGTCAGTCCATGTGGGATTTGTTGTGGACAAAGTGGCACTGGGACAGGGTTTTTCTCCGAGCACTTCGGTTTTTCCCTCTCAGTTTCATTCCACCGGTGCTCCATTACTAAGAAAGAGACAAAAAATCATATTCATCAGAAGCCTTAAGGCTGCTTTGCGCCCGTAGCATCTCCACTAAAAAACAAAAAAATACCACGAAGGAAGTTGTGGGGCGCATTTATTTCCGTAATATCAATAAAATGCAACGTATGACCCGAACTTCAGGGAAATCTCTATGAGTAAACATTCTTTAAAAAGGCCATCGAAGTTAAGGTGATAGGCTTAACCTGAAATACGGGTTTCATGAAAATGTGCTTGCTCATCTTCTAATTGAAATGTTTTTGGTGCCGGTAAAGTAAATGTTTAACAGAATAAAAAGTTGAGCTGTTTGGTATCTGCAGTGCGAGAAATCTGCAATCAAGATGGCTCTGTGTGTGATAAATATTGACCTTTTAAAGCCTAGCGGTAACTTTACGTACCACCAGGTTTAACATTAAAAAATTCTACGTGGTGCCCACATTACGTTTATGTGTTTTGTACGGATCTCAGAACAAACAGCAACTTTTGCCTTATAAAACATTAAGAGATTGGTTTTTATAACCGAAGTGGAGAGTGTTTACAGCGCGGTACGCACTGAGTCCTTATATAAAACAGATACGCTTCGTCTTTAACGGGTTAAGTTCAGTTATATAGGCCACCATATGCAAACGTGGAGAGAATGTGTCTGGACACCTTGCTGGATGTTGCTTACCGTAACTTGATTGCTGTGGTGTAATGAATGTGAACTGGTTTGGCAGTGCTTGCTCAGTAATTGTTTCGTGTATTTGAAATAATTCCATTTTCGTAGAAAAATATTGTTATGAATTGTGGCGATTATACAAGAATGAATGACATGAGTAACAATTTTAGTACAAAAATAAACGTGAACTGTATTTACAGACTCAGTTCGCACCGCGCAGTAAACACTATCTCTGTTACAGAAATCACCCAGTTAGTGCTGCATGGGGAAATAATCTCTCTTCTGAGCTCCATACAGAACACAAGTATGCACTTTGTTCCACGCTCAGTGTTAAACGTATTGGTACATAAAGTAACCACCAAGACTTAAATGGCTGTAAAATCCAAGTATTTTCAACTTCCGTGCATCTTCAGGATTTTCGGCAACCGAAACACTTCAAAACTAAATTTTAAAAATTATATTTACATCTAACACAGCTTAATTTTATAATATCGCTTTTACAGTCATGATTTGGTTACTATTAATTACGTAATAACATTTACTTCAGTCGGAGGTAAAATGGAAACCTAGCTGTGTAAAGTAGGGAAACAGTCTTCCTTATGCACGACCTGAAACAGGGGAGAATGGAGGTGTAGAAGCACTTTTTTAACCTCTGTACTGAATAGAAGTAAAGAAAAGAGATCAGCGATTTCTCAGTCGTTCGGCCCTTAGGCTAGTCACAATACTGATTACGAATTGTTGAATATTTCCAACGGATTATGTACGAACAGAAGACCTCCGAAATCGGTAGGTTTGTAATAAACAAATTCATAGTTACGACAGCAGCTGCTCATTATCAAACATTATTCAGTTATGCGGTGGTTTCTACTCTTTAGTCACTAGTAATTCAATTGATGTGTATTAAATTCAATGTTATAGCTTGAGAAGTCTCTGGAGCTAGATTATACCGAACATGTAACGGCTGTGGCTGCTGTACTCACACGAGCCTCAAAGAGACTCTGCATTAATAAAACAAAGAACGGTGTGTTCTGCCAATGCTTTGACGTAGGCCCATTTCAAATATCAGTCGCGTTTGGGGGGGAACTATTAGTCACTGACTTTGCCGGTACACTCTTTTTGCTATCCCAACACGCATAATGCATGAATGCGAGTTCACAAACACAGCTACTGTTTTGTAACAGAGGCAGGCATTTCCCACAGGCGAACGTTTATGTAAAACATTTAGAAGCACAGTGACACGGAAATACGCGCGTCTGTCCACAGCAGACTGAGTACTAGGCTGTTCTTTTTTTTAACGTCGTACTTTGATGTTGATTGTAAATGTAATGTGAAGGCTTTTAGCGATATTTTAATATTGTATCAATGACGGTACTGAAGTTGTAGGATTGATTTTCTGATATCGTAACGTTGATGTTTAAAAGAAAGTAATTTCAAAATTACACACATCGTCCTGATGAGTTTTTTAAAGGAGTCGAGTTTTTATCCCAACTGTCGCCAGAAATCGTAATGTATGTGCCTATACTGACGCATATTGACCCTGCCGTAGTTTGCGCGGTTAGATGACGCTGGTTACTCATAGTGGAGCCTAGGATTAAATACTGGATGACATAATGTGTAGTCGCGGTTGAACAAGTGACATTGGTCACAGGATTTCCGCCGTTTCTTCGCTTTTCTCCTACCGATCGTTATTCCAAGACTGTCCCGCACTCATCTGTCACCGCCCCGTGAGATCGGCCCTTGGCAGGGTCACGTTATCAAGTGTAGAACTGTATCTCTGTGACCGGGCCCTGGGCTAGTCACAAAGTAAGGAAGTTATAGTATATGACAGTATCATGACAACCTGACAGCGCTCTGTGTATCTAAATATACAAGTACATTATTTTATCTGACCAATGTCGTTTTTCTTATTACATAAACCGTAGCCGGCTCAACTGCCTCCTACACGGTGATTGGAATAACAGAAGGAAGTGACAGTCGATATCAGTTAAGAAAATAGTGACCTATAATTTAGACTGTGGGCACTGGACTACACAGTATTAGCGTAATGGATCAACCCTTAGATAATCATACCGCAGCCTCATAATTTTTGTGTCCTTTTTCCAGAATAAGTATTGCCGCCATCATTTTCATTGTATTGTTGTCAGCGGATAAATGTTGTGTCAGTCGCGGTACTGACTACCGTGTGTGAATTGTGTGCCGGTAATTCGGTAGCTTTAAAATTATCGGTATAAGTATAAAGATGAGCAGTCGATACTGTTATACATAAGTACCATAACCTTGTTTAGTGTAGGTAATATTATTGAAGCACCATGCTGTGAAGATGTGGCGAGATTAAAGTGAAGCGCCACACACCGTGGCTTCAAAGCTGGATGGAGGTGCATGCTTGGCAGCCCTAAACTGGACTGCTTTGTCACTGGTATCAATTGAATAAAATGCAGACTGCGCTTCGAGCAGGTCTGGACGCCATAGCTAGTCGCTTTAACCTTTTAAAGCCTAGCGGTAACTTTACATACCACCAGGTTTAACATTAAAAAATTCTACGTGGTGCCCACATTGCGTTTATGTGTTTTTTACGGATCTCAGAACAAACAGCAACTTTTACCTTATAAAACATTAACAGACTGGTTTTTATAACTGAAGTGGAGAGTGTTTACAGCGCGGTACGCACTGAGTCCTTATATAAAACAGATACGCTTCGTCTTTAGAGGGTTAATGACGGAGCTATCACCGTTTCCGGAAAGACTGCTCTGATGTGAAAGTGCATAACGCTAATGAAGAGAGTCACGAAACAAATGAAACGATTATACACGTGTTTGTAGTTCCGCAAGTTGCAAAAGTTTGCCGTCTCGATGTTTGCCGTTGTTTAAGTAAACGTTCAGTACTGTTCGCACAACCCACAGACTGACACGATTTGTCTTTCAGTTCTCCATCCAACATATCCTTCCCCCAGTTTTAGCTCTTCTCCTTGGTTCTATCCTTTGCCCGGGAACTAACCGTGTTCCCTAGGGAAAACAACAGTGGTAAAGCCCACGCAGTTCTCCATCCCACTACACCCGCCCCTTCCCACTGTCTAGGGGGGGACACTCATGGATGAGGTCGGTGGAAGAACGGAGAGAGGCTGGAAGAAAGTTGTGAGAAGGGGTGGAAGAATAGGCTGGTTTTGGGGGGGGGGGGGGGAGAATGCAGGGCAAGACGTGGGTAGATTTGTGTCTTCATAAGCCCTTGTGGTTGTCTAACTGTACTTGTAAGTAGAATTGCTTTGTTTTCTCGCTCCTTTCCCAGTATTTAACGACTCTCTCTAATTTGCTTTCTCATGTGTTGTAATACACCTGTCATTGACACTTAACTCGTTTGCCAGATGTGGATATATCGGAACATAGATTCCCTTGCTTTGTTTAATCAACTAATCTTCTTGGCCAGATAATATCAGCAGAACAATTATCATTTCACCTTCGTGGAACCCGTAAGTTCAACGTTCTGATTACTGAATTATGTGTGAGTTATATATAAAAATTCAGTTCGTACCGTACAGAAAACACGCTTCTTGCCAGTTATATAACCAGTCAATGTAGTATGCAGAAATAATCGCTGTTTGTTCTGAGATCCATACGGAGCACAGTAATGCACTTCGGGGGCAGAGTGTAGAATTTTTTAATTTTGAACATTGTGGTATGTGTAATAACCACTGGGCTTTAATGGGTTAATATGTCCACAATAACCTGATTTTGGACTCTATCCTGCCGGTTGATTTCCGTCCACACTCTCAAACGCTGTTACTTTAAGACCTGCCTTAATACTGTCCTCTTTATCTATACTTTGGCCTCTCAAATAGCCTCTTACCGTTAGGAGTTTCGACTACAATTCTATACGCAATTCTTGTGTTCCTCCTGAGTCCTCAATGTTGTTCCTGTCTCATTTTGTTTTATTTTATCACCAGTATAAAACATTTTAACAACATCTGGCTATAATTAAGCCTAAGTACATTTACAACATATATATTGCTATCAGCCATCGAATATTCTGTTAAACGTAGGCGTCAGCGGTATTTTTACGCAATTATGAAGATTGTGTACTACCCCTAGTTAACACCGTTACGTAATTCTGCCATGTTGAGAGGAATGGCATGAATGAGGTACAGTCCCATTGTTTATGAAACTGCGATATATTTCATATTTTGTTTTTTTAAGAATTGCGTAACTACCCGCTAGAGCAACTGCGCGCTAATCAGCATAACGTCAGGTCCGCTTTTATATTGTGATCATTGCGCAAATTCGGTTACTAATTAAATAAAATGGAAACTTTCCCATCTTTCCTGTACTGGAGCTTAGATACTTAACGACAGTTTTTGGAAATGTAGTAATTAATCAAGGTTCTATTAAGAGTCAGTTGCCCAAAGAGTTATTATCCAGAATTAAATCAATACTGATGCTAGCAGATAACTGTAGAAGGTCAATGACGGATAATTTTTAGCCAAGCACATTTCAGAGTCTGCAAGAGGATTAACCCTTTAAAGACGAAGCGTATCTGTTTTACACAAGGACTCAGTGCGTACCGCGCTGTAAACACTCTCCACTTCGGTTATAAAAACCAGTCTCTTAATGTTTTATAAGGCAAAAGTTGCTGTTTGTTCTGAAATCCGTACAAAACACATAAACGCAATGTGGGCACCACATAGAATTTTTTAATGTTAAACCTGGTGGTACGTAAAGTTACCGCTAGGCTTTAAAAGGTTAAGCAAAATTAACAGATTACACGAGCCTTTATTACATAGCAATGTTTGCCAAACTTTTTTGGTCGCGGATCCCTTTTGGCTTAAAAAATAACCACGGATCCTCGTACCCTTGTTCGCGTAAATGTAGAGTGTGCGCATGATAGATAGACAAAATGAAAAATATATATATCAGAACTCATTTTAGGTAACTACGAATACGTACCAGTAGCATACGTAACAATGCATTGCATGATTTGATCTCGATTAGAATGATTGTCACTCGCTTCGTAGGTACAGGGGGATTTATTAATTAGATGTTATAACAATGATACGAAATAAACGCATCGCCGGTTAAACAAGTTCCGCGATTATGTGTAACAAAAGTCATTCTTTTAATTAAAGAAATAAGTACACTTCAAAGTAGCCATTACAGAAAGGTATCCACGGATCCCCTGGGATCTGTTCGCGGGTCGCTTTGGATCCGCGGGGCACACTTCGGGAACCACTGTTATAGAGGGTTTTGTCGTACGTTATATTGATATGAAGGTGACAGCAGTTGGCGACTATGTGTACACGATCTGACTCAATTTTTTACGTGTAATTTAGCAGTCGTGTTCCGCTCTCCGATATCGAAAGGATTAGGTATTACAGCAACAGTAAGGGTTTGAAGTTTTGATGTCTCAGACGGGCATTTTTCATATTCAGTTAATGTACCATTTGCGTTTTGAAATCATGACCGCAATACGTTGTAAACGAAATTGTTCTGCACTCTGTCAGCATGTGCTTTAACATGACGTGCTGTTTCAAACCATTCTTTATGTATAGTAGAGGTTTTATGTGATAATGACATACCGTTTGGTACAGTTTCAAGGAATATTTCAGTGTCTTTCTCTAACCTGGAGCTGCTGAAATGTATTTGTGCTGTCTGCATGATTTATGTATATAGTTGAAGAAGGAACTACATTAGAATTACATGAGTGTCAGAGTTACATAACCGAAACAACAGAGCTGCCGCAATTTTGGCGTAAAACCTCCATGACTCACAATGTCATTGGTGGATACGGGAGTTTTTGTTTCTTCTAATAAGGGTTTGGGGGTGAGAAAAGTCTTGGGAACGGACAAACGGAAAAACAATCACAATTTGTATCCCATCTTCCCTTCTCTTTCAGACTACGAGTATGTGCTGCCTGTCTCTTTCTTTTGTTCGTTAGCAGGAGAACCCCAGTGAAGGTTTTTTCCTCCTGTAAAGAGTACAAATCCCATCCGATTCGGTTGTATGCTGAAAGAGGTAGACACTTCCTGTTTTCAGTTTTTCTTCTCCCAGCTTTCAGCAAACTGGCGGAGGTAAGGCGGTCAGTTGAGTCGCTTAGTGTCCACTACTCTTTGCCGGTCCCTGTACCTTGCTTTGATGTTGTTAATAATAAATTTACCTAAACTCAACAAATTCGGCTTTAGTCCTCCTCTTCTAAGCGAAGGAGCCTCTGTAGCATGTGTAAGAGTCCTTTGTAAGTACCACGCTGCTTAACGAACGCAAAAGATATAAGCCGTTACAAGGAAGCAGTGGAGACTGAGCGCATTAAACATAAGGGCATCTCATGCTGTATAAGATGACAGTAAATGCCGCAAAGTCGGGACATCGATTTCATGTTTTGTGGCTGTTCCTGTTAACAGATACACAAACTTTTTGCACGACGTTTTGTATCTCCTTAAATTGTTCTTGTTTAAGAAGAAGCTTTTACATCAATTTTGTAAATTTTATAAACAAATTTAAAAATTTAGTAATAATAATAAATTTAATAAATAATAATAAATTAATAAATAACAATAAATGTAATAAATGTAATAAATAATTAAATTGAAAGCAATAAATTTAATAAATAATAATAAATTTAATAAATAATAAACTAATAGGTAATAGTAAATTTAATAAAAACTCTATGAATAATAAATTTTATAAATTTTGTTGAACTTTGTTGTCTTTACTGTGATGGAAGCTTAGAAACTTAAGGGCAGCTGTGGACTACCACCAAAACATACTGGGCGCATTGAAAATACTGACTTATATAAACAGAGGAATCTGTCGGTGGCTACGTCTTTCAGGTATTCCAAGTTCTTCACACGTGTTAGTTTTTTTTTTTACCCCCAACGGCAGTATTTGTTTTGTATAGCTGCTATGTGTAATTTATGTACACATGGCAAAATTCGGTGCCTACCCAAACAAGATATACGCGTTTGCTGGGGTCGGGGCTGTGATGCCATTGGAAACAGGTTCTGCATCCCACATTTATTTTGTGCGCGAATGAGTCCTATTTAAAAATTAGTCTTACATTTCACAGTACTTATGTGTGGGGTGAATAAATATGCAACTTAGGTTTTCGTGAGTGTGATCTGTTACCCGGTATCCCGACCCCAAGGTTTAACATCACACGGTGTCTTCCCGTAACGGCACATTGCATTATCGTGAATGGTGGACATGCTGAGCATTTTGTGTAGCATCTGTGACAAAACTCCAATATACCCTATGGTCATATATACGCTACAGCAAAAATTAACCCTTTAAAGACGAAGCGTATCTGTTTTATATAAGGACTCAGTGCGTACCGCGCTGTAAACACTCTCCACTTCGGTTATAAAAACCAGTCTCTTAATGTTTTATAAGGCAAAAGTCGCTGTTTGTTATAAACGCAATGTGGGCACCACGTAGAATTTTTTAATGTTAAACCTGGTGGTATGTAAAGTTACCGCTAGGCTTTAAAGTGCTAATACTCCGTACATTCCGGTGCTGTTATATCTTACTAAACGTAGCCTGCTTAAAATGTTCAAATTACAGTTGATGCTGTGAGTATTGCTTGCTAAGAAATACCTTCTGCTGATAAAGCCATAAATCGTCCAAAGATAATAGCAAGGATGATCTATAGAAAGAAACGAAGGAAGAAAGACATAAAGAAGGAAAAAATAAATAAAGGAAGGAAAAAAGACAGATCAGTAAGGAGAGAAAGGTAGGAAGAAACACAGAAAAGAGAAAATAAATACGCAGAAGTGTATAGAAAAACAGATAGGCCTACGCGAGTCTAAAAACACGAAGGGAAGAGAGAAATAATATGTGATTCTGCTGGGGAAGGAACATTTTTATAATTGTATTTTATTTAAAGTATTTTTCGCAGGTCCTTCCGTTATTTCTGTAGTGGGCCACGTGATAAAAAATTCATGTATGTGAAACCGGATGACTTATTTATCCACCTTTGAATGAAACAGTCAAGCCTTTAAAATAGCGAGAAACGAAATATGAATTAACCGGGACGGAAACGGTCAGTCCGTAACGCGGTGGCATATGCCAGAAGAAACGAAACGCCGGCATTCACTGAGGTTCTGCTGTCTCCGGAAAGTATATAGTAACTATTGAAAATTATGTGGCTATTTTCTGAACTTAAAGAATATTATTGTTTGGGGTCCGGCAGTAATCTTTTTTACCCTGTTTGGAACAACTTCTCGTCACAGACACAAATAAGACTTTATGAATAGCCTGTCATACGTGTCGTTAGTTTAAATGTGCTCTGTTAATGTTTATTAACCCTTTAAAGACGGCACGTATCTGTTTTATTTAAGGACTCAGTGCGTACCGCGCAGTAAACACTATACACTTCGGTTACAAAAAAGAATCTGTTAATGTCGTATAAGGCAAAAGTTGCTGATTGTTTTCAGACCCGTACAAAACACATAAACGCAATGTGAGCACCACGTAGAATTTTTTAATGTTAAACCTGGTGGTATGTAAAGTTACCGCTAGGCTTTGAAAGGTTAAGGTTTTTTAAACTTACGCAGGTATTAAAAATTATGTTAATTAAGTTTAACGTGATTTACTGGCGGAGATATTATGGAGACACGATTGAGTAACACGGGAGAACAGGATGAGTGTGGCTAATAAAGCACTGTATGGCTTACCATATTGAATATGCGCGTGTAAGTGTCCCCAGCACTATCAGCGCTGCACGCTTATTAAACACTGAGAGAGAAGTTACACGGGGCAAAGTATTTAAACTTTAAACGGTCTATTAAATTTAACGTTTTTAAATTCTCTTCTTAATGCAGATGTGGTGTGCTGTGAGCTCCTTGTCACTTGATTATGCACTGCACGTCGTGTTGGCCAGTGCGACTCCAATTCCTAGCATCGGATAATTCGAGCCTGATTTGTCTATGAAAGTAATCGATAAAGTTGGTTGAAGCGGTAACGTTTCCAACTTGCGTTCGGAGGTTGTGCGGTTCGAATCTTTGCCGGGACACCTATTGTACTGATGACTGCCGTGATATTCCTCATACTCTACAGGAAAATGCTTGGCTGGTATTGCGATGTGGGCCACGTCTGTTTATTTGCAGGTCATTTCTAGTTCATCAGTTCGTTACCGGAGGGTCGGCCAGAAATAATTAAACAATGTTTGTGTGTGTGTGTGTGTGTGTGTGTGTGTGTGTGTGTGTGTGTGTATGTGTGTGTGTGTGTGTGTGTGTGTGTGTGTGTGTGTATGTGTGTGTGTGTGT
>BLKM01000341.1:1910542-1984533 GCA_013340265.1 Coptotermes formosanus | reverse complement strand
CGCGCGCGTGTATGTGTGTGTGTTTGTGTGTGTGTGTGTCTGTGTGCGTGCGTGTAATTATGTATATTAGCCGCAGTAGCGTAGTTGTTGTTGCGACTATGCTACGGGCTGGGCGGTCCGGTGTTCGAATCCCGGTACAAATAAGATGTTTTATCTTTGCCAGAACGCTCCGACAGGCTCTGGTGCCCACGCAGACTCTTATTCAGCGGGTATCTGGGTTCTCTCACGTCAGTAAAGCAGTCTTGGAATGAAATTACCCATTTATATCCATCTGGTGCCGAGGTTGTGAATGGATGGAGCTATACCTCTCGTGCCTTTGTATAATTTCATGGAATGGACAAGGAAAACTTTAATTTGGGTGTGTGAATGTCATATATATATTCCGATCCCGGTGGCCGCGTCGTCTAAGGCGTGGCTGTGCTGCCGTTCGCTTGCCGGGATTGTGGGTTTGAATCCCTCGGGGGGCATAGATGTCTGTCTCTTTTGAGTGTTACGTGTTGTCAAGTAGAGGTATCTGCGTCGGGCTGATCACTCGTCCAGAGGAGTCCTACCGAGTGTGTTGTGTCTGTGATCGTGGAGCCTCGATAATGAAGAAGCCCTGGTTCACTAGGGGCTGTTGCGCCATTGTAAAAAAAAAGTATGCACGTGTATATGTATATGACTCAAACAAAACACTGCACACTGAATAACACTGCAATCCAACTAATTTCCTGCTTAATCCCAATCACATTTCAGACTTTGTAGTATCTGGGGTGACCTTCCCTGTTCGCTGTTCATGTACACACGCAAGCCAGCGTCCTGTATTTTCGGCCGTCGTGTCATGACTCTTTCCACCTCGCGGTCATCTCTGAATTTGTGACCTCCAAGTCGTTTTTCATTCCAGGAAACGGATGATACTCGGCAATGAACGTCCTTGATGTAGTGACAGTCAGTTTTGGTTCTGTGGTTACGGAAATGTACGCCGTGTAGGTGTAATATTACATTCTGACTGACTCTTGTGCACTGTCAGCTTACCATTCGAAGTATTGTTTGATGTACTGACAGTGTTGTTAAATAAAACACAAATTACAGCATTGGAAATTAAAACAAAAACAACCGAAGTGTGGAACAAATTGTAGCGTAACCCGGTCGGAAAAAAAAGCATCCGTAATCTGATTTAACCCTTCAAAGACGAAGCGTATCTGTTTTATATAAGGACTCAGTGCGTACCGCGCTGTAAACGCTCTCCACTTCGGTTATAAAAACCAGTCTCTTAATGTTTTATAAGGCAAAAGTTGCTGTTTGTTCTGAGATCCGTACAAAACACATAAACGCAATGTGGGCACCACGTAGAATTTTTTAATGTTAAACCTGGTGGTATGTAAAGTTACCGCTAGGCTTTAAAAGGTTAAACTACGAATGTGTGAATTCATGAAGACGTGTGTGTGTGTGTGTGTGTGTGTGTGTGTGTGTGTGTGTGTGTGTGATTTCAGGCTTCCGCCACGATGTGGACGATATTTGCGATCTTCTGGGATGTTACCGAAGTTGAGTTGTAGCTGTGTACCGACGTTTCGGGACAACCTGTCGGCCCCATCTTAAAGGGTCAGTTGTCCCGAATCATCGGCACAGAACTATCACTCAGCGCTGCGTTAATATCCCAGAAGGACAAAGATCTCATGAAGACTTCTAAAGATTTTATTTATGTCGCAATGACTCGTACGAAACTATAGACAGAAGGCAAATTGAACTGAAGTGATTTAATACCTGCAGTTAACTATCTTACTTAATGTATTTATGGTAACTTGCGGCTGTGTGACGTATGACGATGTGAATAGCCCGTGGGGATATGTGCGGATGCAGTTGACATAACCGGATGAAGCTCCGTGTCACCGGACGCAGTGCTTACATTTTTCATAACATTTGCCTTGGAGCTTGCCTGCGTGTCCACACGCTGGTCTGTATGCCTTCCGTCTCATTAATCGCATTGTTCTACCGGAATTCCCGTAGGATAACTACGCGTCTATGCGTTTAATCAAGCCTGGCTCTGCCGCACAGTTTTGGAGCCCCTTCCTGTCAGCATCGAGCTCTTCTCGTCTACGCTGTATCTCATTTTCTTGGGTTGTGTTTGACTGGGCCCAACCGACCATGGTAGCTTCGTGCCGTGTGAATATGGGATAAGTGGGTGTCTGGTCATGATGTCGTTTCTGAGATGGTTTCCTGTGTAAGTTTTTCTGTTTGGTGCCTAACGAACTGGCAGTTGACTAGAATTAATGTCTAAGTAAGACCGGAAACGTGTTCCAAAGGTCGCAGTTTTCGCGATTTATTTATGACGTTCTCCTCTTCTTCGTCATTTGCCTGTTAGTCGCCTTTGTTAACGGTGAATGTGCTTTTATTTCAGTACCTTTTATATTTGATAAATACCGTGATAAACGGACAGGCGAATTCAGAGTCCGGTACCTATACAGCACAACGCGAGCTTATGTCCTTCAGAAGCGTAGAAAAGAGCAGAGATGTTGCGGTATATGTTTGTGACGAAAGAGAGCCTTGCGGCCACGTGTTCATATGTTGAGAACAACCAACGTCTCTGTGTGTGTGTGTGTGTGTGTGTATGACGCAGTAGAACGGAGGGGCACAACTCTGTGCAGGCCCCGAAACACGTGAAACCCTCTTGCATGTTTAAGCAACCATAGTTTAACCCTTTAAAGACGAAGCATATCTGTTTTATATAAGGACTCAGTGCGTACCGCGCTGTAAACACTCTCCACTTCGGTTATAAAAACCAATCTCTTAATGTTTTGTAAGGAAAAAGTTGCTGTTTGTTCTGAGATCCGTACAAAACACATAAACGCAATGTGGGCACCACGTAGAATTTTTTAATGTTAAACCTGGTCTTATTTAAAGTTACCGCTAGGCTTTAAAAGGATAATAGCAGATATTACACTTTGCAGACTAAAATTAACCTGAATTGTATTAAAAAATCCAGATTGTACCGGTCAGTAAGCACACTTTATTATTATATAAACCGATCAGTTAATTCCGTGTAGGGAATTTAATTCTGTTTCTTCTACGAAGCTTACAAAGTACGGAAATAAACTGTGACTTCTGAAGTTTACGCAGTGGTGTGGTTGGAGATACCGTTCTTCTGGCATGTGACTCCGCGTCACTGGGTTATCGGTTTCTGACGTTTCGAAGGAAGAAAAATAGTTATCGAAACCCTTGACTTTTGAAGATGAAGGCACTACGTTACTTCGAAACGTCGGAGACCGATCACCCAGTGACGCAGCGTCATATCCGAGATGAATGGTATCATCATACGACTGTTCATAGATCCTGTTCGCGTGATGCCAGATTCTTTAATGTTAAACTTGGTGGTGCAAAAAATAACCTCTGGACTTTATGGGGTCAACTCTAAGGGTTGTATTTTATTTATGTTTTGTGACTATGTATTTTGATATCAGTGTGCGTATGGTCTTGTCCTCTCTTGCTGTTATTGCTTATGTAAAACGTAAAGTTCACCGTATAACATGCCATGAAGGCACAGCAACGCTAGAAGGGGATGGCTGGTCAGCGCCACTCCCTTGCCGTGTTACCCACGGGAAAGCGCCCCGTTGAGTTTTGTATAGGAAGGTGGGTGGGCGTGGATGTGTGCGGAAAACCTCGCCCCCACCGCGGTCGGAAACGTGAATCGTCCAGCCGGTAGCGATACGCTGTACCGACTATGCTGTCCACTTCGCCGATTACTTACGTATCTAATATTATTAACTATAAGCACAACTTTTTTTCTGTGAAGTACATGTAAGGAGGGTGCTTAAATTTAAAGTTTTGATAATGAACCTGTGAGGGATACGGGTTTTTTCTAGGCTTCCTGTTGGATGGGAAGCGTTTGTGTGGGGCGAGTAAGGGTTTATAATCATAAAAATAGAATAGGAGGGTCCGTCTCTCAACCAACTATTTCTTTTTATTAAAAAGAAGTTAAAAACAATAAAAGTATAGATAGACAACCGGTTTCGGCATCAATTATACCATCATCAGGTCAAATACGTCACAAGAAAACACGAATGTCAAGTTTGTTACATAGTGGATGTAAGAGAGTGGTGATAGTTAAAATTTTAATCTAATAATCATAGACGGCGAATCCAAACACTTAAACTGAACGCTGGCCCCAACAGTTGTTGTTATTCCGTTGAGTACCAGTGTTAAAATTTAATCAAATCCCGTTTACAGTGTTCATTTTAGACCAGTATGCAGGCTATTGCAGCCCTTCGTTTCAAAGTGAAGGCGGTGAGAGTTCCGACGTTTGCTTGACAGCATGCACGGATGCAATGGGTCAGGCAACAAGCAACAGTTAGTGACAGTTGATGTGGAGTGGAAGAGGCCGGCTCCAACTGCAACTTGTGATCAGACGAGTGGGGCTGTTGTATTAATGGTGTCATTACTAATTGGAGTGAATTCAGTTGCGAAACACTAGATATAACATAAACTGGAACTTATTTAATTAGTGGAAGTGTGGGTGGCAGGTTTCAGGGATGAAATTATACCTATAGTAATAATTTTAGTAACGTCAGGTATCGTCTGTTTCTGTCGCGCACGAAATCATGAATTTCTAGAAAAAGGAAGGAACAGACTCAACCGCTGTATCACGTCGGTAGTTTAACTGGTATATTTGGGCCAGTGGCATTTAATGATGATCTATACGTGTAGTTTATCTTTGTGGAGAAGTCGCTCAAGGGAGTTTCAGTGTAAGATCGGACTAGAGTACGTAGAATTTTTTAACCCTTTAAAGACGAAGCCTATCTGTTTTATATAAGGACTCAGTACGTACCGCGCTGTAAACACTCTCCACTTCGGTTATAAAAACCAATCTCTTAATGTTTTATAAGGCAAAAGTTGCTGTTTGTTCTGAGATCCGTACAAAACACATAAACGCAATGTGGGCACCACGTAGAATTTTTTAATGTTAAACTTGGTGGTATGTAAAGTTACCGCTAGGCTTTAAAAGGTTAATCTGCGGCCAGGTTTTGAAGGGCAGAACTCAGTACGCATACAAAGGCAAGAAGCTTCTAAGTAGGGGAATTGAATCAACGTGAACAGCCTAAACCAATGTACCGTGTTTACTGAGTCCTCGACTCGGAAGACGAACACTCGTTTTACAATAACGTTTATCTCTCGTTCATGTAGAGGATTTGCTTTACATTGAAAGCCCGTGTTTTAAAGGAAGATACGTTGTTCTGTGTTGTTTGTGATACACCCTGAACATTGCGTTCTTATATCATGCAAAACGCAATTCCCTTCCTTTTAAGTAACTGTTAAAGCTAAATACACTGTACGTAATAACTTACTGAGCAGTAAGAAAGTAAAGTAAAGAATTGCACTTAACTGCTTATGTCTAACCGTATATACTTACTGTATAAGGGGAATTTAAATTCTTCCATTGTGTAATTTAATCGACATGCCATTTAAACGTGTGCAGGAGTGGAAGGTTAGCTCAGTGCATTTTCAGACCTCGACTGTAGACTGGCACGAGTTAATAAGAGAAGTATTATTAAATATTTGACAAATTCGTGTTCATATAATAAGTAGGTTTAGGATTAAATGCGTTTTGCATATTGCATATGTAAAATAAATCCACATTTAAACTTTCACTTGTGGCCAGTCCTATAAAGAATGAAATATGCACTTCATTTTTTAAAATATTATTACTATTAATTCCGTGTAGGATTTGGTAAACTGTCTTATTGTAACCAACTGCATGCGCAAGATCACTATGTAATGACATAATTAAGACATCGCATCTCCAAGTTGTTTCGATCTTTCATAGACCATCATTAGGGACACCATACATCAATCAGTAAATATAAGACGTGAAACCTCATTCATCGAAACGTGCTGGAGATGTAATGTTTTAATTATAAAATTACGCATTGACCATGTGCATTTGGGTGGTTAAAATAAGACAGTTTATCTGGTTATAATAAGACAGTTTACCAAATACTGCACGGCATTAACAACAGTAATATTTTAAAGAGATTTGAATATTTTTTTATTTGTAGGATTGACCCTAATTGTAAGTTTCAGTGTAGTTTTATTTTACATATGCAATATGCAAAATGCATGTAATCCTAAGCCTTACAATATCTAATCATTAGATGTGATTTCCTTTTCCTAATGACAAAGTACAGTCACTAATACCACTGAAGGTTACAAATATTCTTGTATATATGAACAGAATTCTTTCCCAAAGGCAGTATTTCCATTTAAATAGCTTTATCTTGTTTCCGATGCTTCTCTTGTTTTGATTTATAGCCCACTTTCATTCCTTGAAACAAAGAAAATAGGCCTATCACGTCCCAGTGCCTTAAGCAATACAGGGAATTGTTTGACGTTCTGAAGAAAGACTTTGCTTTAGACCGTGAACAGGCGTATTTGTCCGAACATGCAGAAACCCATTTAACGTGTGAATACTGCTGAACATATCCTCCCTACTTTGTGTAGCTATCTAAGATAGAAGTGACGTTAAATGAAACATCGAGCAGGTCACGATAAAAAAGAGGAAGTGACTTGTACCGAACGTGTCTCTACCCGTTTTAATTTTCATCCGCTTTTGAACAAGCGCTCAGACAGATGAAACACGTTTCTTTACTACGGAGACACGTATTAAAAGCCACTTTAATTCATGCGAAAATTGTCTCCATGAAAGTGGCATTTAGCAAGATAAACTATAGTTCATTAAAAATTTACCTTCTCAGAGGAATTAATATCATAATTCCATGGTGCCCAGCGATCACATCGATATTTAAAATGGGCCCAAATAGCCACACTTTAGTACAGCCCCCTTCTTTGAGGCCCAAGTTCGGTCCCATACCAGTTTTCGTGTGGTGTTTGTGGTGGATAGAGTGGTACTGGGGTAGTTTTGTCTTGAGTATTTCGGTTTCCTCTTGTCAGTGTCATTTCGCCCACGCCTTACCCTCAACTTTCGTACAGCATTGGCACTACATACAACCGATATCACCGCTAAATAAATCACCTCTTTCAGTTTCACTCTGTACAGGTTCAAACTACAGACTGACATCTAGTTATTAACGACATACGACTGTTAAATCCAGCCATTTGAAGATAGTTTTCCCCATACAATATTTACACGTCGCCTGCGAGCATTTGTCTTACGTCTGTTTCTGGCCTGCATGACTGTCTGCATCTTCTGCATTCAGAGCCGGCGTTAAGAATACATAGAACTGTACTTGCACTCTCTTCTAGGTCTTGAGCACGTGGTGAAGAATAGCGTGAAGTTAACTGTACTCTTACCTTAGCGCCATAAGATCCCGTTGCGTACGATGCGATGATTCGAGTCTACATTTTCTCTGGGTATATTCTACACATGGTAACTTATGTATTTAGGCATTCATGATAGGCGATATATTAAAAATAAACTTACCAAATGTGTGATTAGCAGAAAGATGACGCATATTTGTCCTTTAACCTTTTAAAGCCTAGTGGTAACTTTACATACGACCAGGTTTAACATCAAAAAATTCTACGTGGTGCCCACATTGCGTTTATGTGTTCTCTCCGGATCTCAGAACAAACAGCAACTTTTGCCTTATAAAACATTAAGAGACTGGTTTTTATAACCGAAGTGGAGAGTGTTTACAGCGCGGTACGCACTGAGTCCTTATATAAAACAGATACGCTTCGTCTTTAAAGGGTTAAATGGTCACAAGCAGTTACATTTTTCTATTCCCCTCCCGCTTCAAAAACACTCTATTTTCTATTGTTCGTATTTTTTTCTGTACACATAAATTTCGTATTGTTTCCCACTTTGGCAAGAAATGAATTAAGGATTCCTGTAAGTAAATACAGGATTAGTTTTATGACATTCCAATCTATGTGTGTTTTATTTTGCTTAAAGAAAACAAGCTTTTGTTGTATCAGTACGAACACTGCGGTAATCTGCATTATTTCATTAGTCGTTTGCGCACGCAGACTTTTGGCCATTTGCCCAGCTCATTTGGACACATTTCAACGAAGTATCATACTCCTAAGGACATTACTCTTGGATCACGAACATAACTTCCTCTAATTTCTTGTTTTCCTTCCAACAACCTTCGAAACAAATCCCTTGAGTTCTTTAAAATATTCCAGTTCCTAACGATGTAGAATACAGTAAAGCAAATACAAATATAGTTTCTGAAATAAATTATAACAATTTTCGTAAAATAAAACACTTGGGAAAAATGGAGATTAGCCCAAGGTTATCTGCATTGTCGTACTATGACTGTTTCTAGTTCATGGGCAGTGACATGTGGCGCTATATGTGTGTAAGATATGCTTGCAATTGTATTTATTCATTTATTTATCCGTACGAATATCGAAATATAGGAAGTGACATACAAAATATGAAAATAGAATATAATATTGAAATCGAAGACATTACGGCCTTTAAGTACTTAGGATCCAGTTTCACAAACTCGGGAACCTGCTAAATAGGATTTAAAGAGCCAGGAAAGCAACAGGAATATTAAAGAGTCTAGTTTAAAATAAGCATATTTAATTGAATACAGAGGAACGATTGTTTAAACAGTGGCGGAAAGTGTTTTAGGCCATGGTTGTGAAATATAGACACGGGATTACAGAGTAAAGAAAACGCCATGAACCTTTTTAAAGCCTAGCGGTAACTTTACATACGACCAGGTTTAACATTAAAAAATTCTACATGCTGCTCTCATTGCGTTTATGTGTTTTGTACGGATCTCAGAACAAACAGCAACTTTTGCCTTATAAAACATTAAGAGACTGGTTTTTATAACCGAAGTGGAGAGTGTTTACAGCGCGGTACGGACTGAGTCCTTATATAAAACAGATACGCTTCGTCTTTAAAGGGTTAATTACTGATACGGATTTTGGAGAAGAGCTGCAAGACCATCCAAAATATAAAAATGTAAGGAATGAAGTAATTAGAGGAATATGGGAGTAACACAAACAGTTCTGGAAAGAATGGCAAATAACATGCTGAAATGGTGTGGGCATGTAGCTGGCATGGTGGATAACAGATGGCCTAAGCGAATATTGACCTGATCACCGGAAGGAACAAAAGAAAACAGAAAGGATGACCCGAAATGCATTGGAAAGGGAAGTGAAATGGGCGATGAAGCAGAAGAACCTAACACCTAAAGAAGCAGTATACGGACAAATGTACCGAAAAGCAACTGAGAACCAGTAACCAGTGTAGCACTGGAGAACTGTTACAGGTGGTTAGATGTGTTCGTGCATTTACTTAGTTTGTACTTGCTACACTTACGTGTTCCTTGTTACAGACTACTTAATGTCGCCAACAATTTACACGTTCACTGTCAGTTAATTTGGGGTACGAATAGCATAGTTGGCGCCGATCCCAGTGGCCGCGCGTTCTAAGGCGTAGGTCTGCGGCCGAGCGCTTGCTGGGATCGTGGGTTCGAATCCCACCGGGGGCATGGACGTTTGTCTTGTACAGTGTGTATGTGTTGTCAGGTAGAGGTCTCTGCGACGGGCCGATCCCTCGTCCAGAGGAGTCCTACCGACTGTGGTGTGTGAGTGTGATCAAGTGAAAATAAACAACCTCGACACCTACTGTGGGTAGGTAGAAGAGGGAAGGACTGCGAAACGAAACCAATAGCGTGGTTGGTATAGCGACTGTCTACGTGCGTGACGGTTCGGAGATGGAATACCCGTGGGGTCCAGATTTTCCTCATCCTTCCAGACCGGCCCTGGGGCCCATTCATCCTCCTGTACAATGGGTACCGGGTCTCTTTCCTGGGTGTAAAGCGGCCGGGGCTTAGCCGAGGTTAAAGGAAGAGTATAACTCTGTCTCCTTTTGTGGGTTTCCATGGCCTGTAATGGGGTGAGCTGTAAGTTTTTTTTTTCACTGTCAGTTTATTTAATGTTCGTTACTTATCCAGTGCAGAGCCCTTACCAAGCTATTGCAATCCTCGGTCGCCCGGACACTAAGCCCCAGTTTCGACAATATAGCTTCATGTACTTTTGATTGTCATCTTACTCTGAGTCTACCCTTCTTCGCGCTGCGTTGTCTTTTACTTGTATGTTACCTGAATTTTGGAAAGTTTAAATCATATATTTTTGGAGGTCTATGTAGTCTTTGTGACGTGGAACCCATTTTGCATATATCAACGCTAGAGGCACGAAAACCTTTAGAGGGGAGACCGTTTTGCTGTACATGTGCATAAATGGGGCGATGATGTCAGTAATAAGATGGCTGTTATAAAGACCTAAGATACGAGAGTGTGGACTGGCTTTATGTCTCAAGCGTAGTGCTTAGTTCTTGTGACCACAGTAATAACACTGGTAGTTTGTTGATTATGTGGAGAAATTATTTCTGCTGAAGACGGAAATAGGTGATGTTAACTTCAGGGTTGTGAAACTTTGCACAAGGGTGGGGTAAATGTGTATGGGAAGTTCAAGGAAGTGGAGAAACTGTGAAAATTATTTTAGGAAGAAGTTAAAAGCGTGCAAAGTTGTACCAGTAGGAGACTTTAAGGAGGTGTTACGTATTTGTCGGAGCGTTCTGGAGTGAAAGAGAACAGCTGATCATCATCTTATCTGTAGGAAAGGAAAAGTTTATGGAATTAAGTGTGGAAGACGTGAAACAAACTGTATCAACTTTAGGTCTTATAGTTTCATATCCAAAACTGCATCTCTCCATATCCCTCGTCAGCCCCGGCTCAGTCATGTATCTTCTTACGCGATCTAGTTAACCTTTTAAAGCCTAGCGGTAACTTTACATACCACCCGCTTAAACATCCAAACATTCTACGTGGTGCTCACATTGCGTTTATGTGTTTTGTACGGATCTCAGAACAACAGCAATTACTTTCCTATACAGAATTAACAGACTGGTTCTTATAACCGAGAAGGAGAGTGTTTACAGCGCGGTACGAACTGGGTCGTTATATATAAAACAGATACGCTTCGTCTTTAAAGGGTTAAACTTCTGTCACAGCAGTTCGCATAGACAGAAGAACAGGCTGAAGAGTAAGCGACTCTGTCTTCCTTTAAAGCAGTTGTCTGGGCCGAGTGAAACAAACTGCGAAGGACAAGTCACAACAGTCTGTATCCCGATCAACATTCGAAGACGCGAGCTACCGAAAGCAACCGCTTGGACTGAGTATTCAGTGTGAATATTCTGAAGACATTTGTGACAAGAAATTTCAGGGGCCTGTCTCTTGGTGTGCTGAAATATCTATTTTTCGTAATGAAAGAAGTTAAGAAATAACTTTGCAGTGACGAGCTAATGCGTGCATTAACCCTTTAAATACGAAGCGTATCTGTTTTATATAAGAACTCAGTGCGTACCGCGCTGTAAACACTCTCCACTTCGGTTATAAAAACCAATCTCTTAATGTTTTATAAGGCAAAAGTTGCTGTTTGTTCTGAGATCCGTCCAAAACACATAAACGCAATGTGAACACTATATAGAAATTTTTAATGTTAAACCTGGTTGTACGTAAAGTTACCGCTAGGCTTTAAAAGGTTAAAGGATAGGTGTAAAGGCCGTGCCATGGCTCAGGCGGTTAGCCGCCGGCCTCCCACCGCCGAGGCCCGCGTTCGATCCTGGGTCAGTCCATGTGGGCTTTGTGGTGGACAAAGTGGCACTGGGACACTTTTTTCGCCGAGTACTTCTATTTTTCCCTATCATTTTCATTCCACCGGTGCTCCATTACTTGAGAAAGGACAAAAAATAATCATCATCTTCATCACAGGTTTGCACAAGAGGCCTTAAGGCTGCGATGCGTCCGTATCGTCTGCTGCGGGGCCCTTCACCACTATAAAAAGTGTAAATTTTGATGAGAACCCATTTGTACGTAACTGTGCCTGACTAATTTGGGGGAGTGTTATGTGCTGTAGTGTAAAGATGGTGGGAAGTCAGATGCCTGCAGGCAATTGTAAGCAGTTAGACCCCATGTCTTCTGTATAGTAAGTGTTTCTTGTCGCGAGGAACTGAACTCGGGTCACCCTGCGAGCATTCTGCTTATCTCAAATGAGAAGGAACGAATATAAAAGTCGATGTATCGATCGAAACCTCTACTAGTTCTTCACCTCTCGAAGTTATACGAACTTCTACTTCCTGCGTGTGTGCGCGCGCGTGTGTGCAGGAGTGTGAGTGTGCCTGACTGCCATTTCTGACGCACTGCTACGTAAAGACAGCCTAAAGGTTGCTCGTGTTGAAAATTTAGAAGCAGGAAAAGTGAAGCTGCAGAACACGTACTGTAACGTAGGGCAGTCTCTACTAATAATGTTCATCCAAGAAGTTGTTACTTTATTTCTCCTCTTCCCCTGCTTAGAATAATCAGTTTTGCTTATTTTTTGGTAGTTTTACATAAATACAACTATTTGCATTGGAATAAAAAACATATACTAAAAATTATCCCTGCTGAAGAAGTAGGATTGCAATACCTAAGTCACTTCAGTCATCTTTTATAAACGATTCATGACAGCTCAGTTAGTATAGTTACCGCCGTGGTCCGTTTCCCGGGAAGGGCAAGTTCTGTCTCGCGTCATTTAAGTCGAGACCTGTTATAGGGCGCCTAGCATCTTATGCAATAGGTAAAGCGGCTGGAGTGTTAAGTTGGCCGCGTACCCAACAAAGTGTCGAGGTTAAGAATGCGTGGACATATACTTTCGCTCGGTTTCCTTGTCTACATGGCGTGGTGCTAAACCTTCTAAAGCCTAGCGGTAACTTTACATACCACCAGATTTAACATTAATTTTTAATTTTATTTTTAACTTAATTGGTTTTATGGTCTTTAACAGTCTTTTATGCAAGGTTACAAGGTGCGTAATTTCAGGCTTCTGCCACAGTTTAACCTTTTAAAGCCTAGCGGTAACTTTACGTACCGCCAGGTTTAACATTAAAAAATTCAACGTGGTGCCCACATTGCGTTTATGTGTTTTGTACGGATCTCAGAACAAACAGCAACTTTTGCCTTATAAAATATTAAGAGACTGGTTTTTATAACCGAAGTTGAGAGTGTTTACAGCGCGGTACGCACTGAGTCCTTATATAAAACAGATACGTGCCGTCTTTAAAGGGTTAATTATGCTGTGTGATAAATTTGAATTTACCTTCACATAAAGGTTTGTTGCAGAAAGTTTGAGAGGTCTTCACTTTATAAATCGTTTGAGTTTGACACAAAGAAATAATGCCATGAAGAACTAACAACGCTCGTTAACGTTAAATGTTCACGTCTGTGTAAATATGCAAACACAAATTATAAAAAGGGTGAGGAAAAGGAGCAGTCACAACTTCATTTAGTAGTATTGTGCTGTGTTATATTGCGACATGTTTTAGCTTTTATGAAAAGCCAGCATCATCGGGCATGTATAAAATACTTGCAGAAGCAATGCCTATGTACAAGACGAGAGTTTATCCCCACGCGATTACGATCTCAGTCCCACGGTACTGTTCGTGTTGTGGCAGCTGAAAACAGATTAAAACATTAAAAGAGGATGTCTTGTAGTATATTAACCCTTTTAAGACGAAGCGTATCTGTTTTATATAAGGACTCAGTACGTACCGCGCTGTAAACACTCTCCACTTCGGTTATAAAAACCAGTCTCTTAATGTTTTATAAGGCAAAAGTTGCTGTTTGTTCTGAGATCCGTACAAAACACATAAACGCAATGTGGGCACCACGTAGAATTTTTTAATGTTATACCTGGTGGTATGTAAAGTTACCGCTAGGCTTTAAAAGGTTAAAATATTGTCCATTACTTCTGTTCTGAAAGGAAGAATCTTCTGTACTACAAATCAGTAATTAAAAAAGTTTTTCTGTAATTTTTACTTGTATATGACAATGGGATGTCACGCGTAAAGACAGATTATAGAGTTAATATTTGTGATATTGCTGAGTGTAGTGAATTTCGCGTGTTCTTTCACAGACCTGTAGTTTAAGATGATGTTAACCAGCAACAGTATAGTATTTTTGGTACCCACCGTAATCAGATTTATGATCCACCCGAAAGCACAGAAAATTTACAGGGCATAAAATTCCCTTGTGTGTGCCACGTGTTCTAAATTGCTGAATGTGTTTAAACGGAGGTGTTGTATTGGGAGTCTACAAATTGTCGGTCGTGTGTGATTTAGTAAAACACATCCTCCTTGTTACGTGAAGATCAGATCGAACTTTGTCGGTTTTATCCAAAATGGCTTACCGTATGACAAGTTTGACAGCATAAAATATAGATTGAATCACGATTTAAAATTCATAATAGTAAAACGGGCAAGTAATTTGTGTAGGCTTTGCGCGCTTTGCATCTGTCAGTGATTGTTTGTATGCGCAGTAAATGGAGACAGCAGATGGCTCAAATGCACGAAGTGAAAAGAATATTTTTATAAAATGTGTTTTCTGTGTATTATACTGTTGCAGTACGTTGCATTATAATATTACATTATATTTTATCATATTACAAAAATAATTTAAGCGTATTTATAATAAATATAATTCTAGTAATACAGGCCATAGTGTAATCAGATAGTGACAGGCCTACAGGCTTAACCTCCAAGCAGTCGTTCGATTCTCGGCAGGAAGAATCGATTTATCGCTTCTCCAAAGCTTCCGTACCTGCGGGGGGGGGGGGGGGGGGGGGGGTAAAACCAAAAAATAAATAAAAAAAAAAACCCGTTGCCNGCCCCGGCGGGGGGGGGGGGGAGTTCACCCAACCTTCTATGCAGTGGGTACCGGGGGCTGTTTATTCGGGAGTAAAGCAGCCGGGGAGAGAAGCTGAGCATCTAGTGAAAAGCCTGAGAATGAGTGGAGATATAATTCCGTTACTCATACGCCTTTTTCACCACAGATAACTTTGCTTTTATCTTTTAGGAATACTAGCAAACTGACTGACTGACTGACTGACTAACTAGCTAGCTAATTAACTCCATGGGGCAGAGGCCTTCTTGAGAAGCTAACATTTTCTCAGCTAGTCAAGAAATTCCCCGCATTTTATGGAACCCGGAGGTTCATTACCGCATTAACAAGAGCCCGCCACATGTCCCTATCCTCAGCCAGCTCAATCCAGTCCATTCCCTTATCCCATTTCTCGAAGATCCATTTTAATATTATCCTCCCATCTACGCCTGAGTCTCCCAAGTGGTCACCTTGCCTCAGGTCTCCCCACCAAAATCCTGTATGCATCTCTCTTTTTACCCATACATGCTACATGCCACGTCCATCTCCTCGATATTGTTACCCGAATAATATCTTTTAGGAATAGAGGATTTAAAATCGAAACATGTGGAAGGTGTTTCCACTCCTGAAATCCAGACATGACCGTCTTCATTTCACCCGTCAGCATCATAACCGCCGCTATTGTTCCACGTTGTATAATTTCCTGTATGATTTCCCCTTTATGAAGCGTATCAGTTGGATTCCTGTCCTTTTGTACAGTACGTGGCATGGGTATGGCGGTAGTTGCACACATATTTAGTTTAACTGTAAGTGCATCATCAGTACGTATGTGCATATATTGACGGAAACAACTTTTTATATCAGTTTCAAACGTATACACTCGGCCGGTTATGTGACCACAATTATACAAATTTGTATGCAGCTTTTAATATATCTTCAAATTTAAATCTGATTTCGACTTCATGATGAAATACGGGGCCAGGAAGTGTAATTTAATGTGTCCATTAATGTGCAGTTTTTCCTTTACACGTATGTGTGCGCAAGTAACACCATGTTGCTGCTGAGGACCGTAAATAAATTGTATTCCCTATCTTGTAGGGATGGAAATTGACTTGAATTGAGGTGCGTATTGTGGCGTTTAAGGTGTCGTGATTCATACATACGTCGTTTAATTAGTAATATTCTTTTAGTGGACTCAGCTGCATCGTTAGCATGCTACTGTTAACACATTAACCTTTTAAAGCCTAGTGGTAACTTTACATACGACCAGGTTTAACATTAAAAAATTATACGTGGTGTCCACATTGCGTTTATGTGTTTTGTACGGATCTCAGAACAAACAGCAACTTTTGCCTTATAAAACATTAAGAGACTTGTTCTTATAACCGAGGTGGAGAGTGTTTACAGCGCGGTACGCACTGAGTCCTTATATAAAACAGATACACTTCGTCTTTAAAGGGTTAAACAATGGATGATATCCAAAAGGTAATGACGGATATAGCGAAAAACATTTGAACCTAATTGGTAGTAATGACACTTTCTTCACACCAGTCGCAGTGTTTATAATGTCCATAAGTCTTTATGCGGTCTCTTGTTTGTGACAGTAGCGAGTGTTGAATGATGGCACGTCAACTGTAAAATTTCCTTAAAATATAATGTATAATTTCCACATTTCATAAGAGGCGGGTATTGTAGATGTAATAAATTAGTATAATTTATATTTGTGTGTAGAACCTGTATGCTGAAATATTTGCCGATGTGTAACTGTAATTGAAATGAGTTTAGCAAGAAAGTGGCGCTTTTGCATTGCTAGATATACTTCGGAAAGCGCGTTTTATATATTTCCTATATTCTTAAAGACCGTAAATTTGTTAATACTCGTCAGAAGATATCTGTGTAAGTGCAGTGTTTTTATGTCAGAAGGAGAATTTATAACCAAATGGCTAGCACTGTTGAAAGGTTTAAATGTGTTAAATTTCACGGAGGCATCTTCGTGACTGCACAGTGGCCGTGAACTTTAGTTATTAGTTTATTTAGTTACTAGTGTATTAGTTTTCGTGAATGTAAATTCTGCGGGTTCATTCTGAATTACTAAACGCCTACCTGAAATTAAGTTTTAAGTGTACGAGTAATTATATTTCTGCAAAAATGTTTCCCACTGTGGGTACAGGGGCGTAGATTCGAAAAATAAACCAGTAAAAATTTCTGAGATTCATTCGTTGCGTTACAATAGGTGCTTGCTTCTGTAGGGTATCGAACTCCGGTCCTTCAGTCCGTATTGTTTCCCACTGTGGGTACAGGGGCGCAGATTCGAAAAATAAACCAGTAAAAATTTCTGAGATTCATTCGTTGCGTTACAATGGGTGCTTGCTTCTCTAGGGAATCGAACTCCGGTCCTTCAGTCCGTATTGTGACTGTGCTTAGTGAGCTGTGTATGTTAACAGGTTTTACATGTGCGTTTACAGTGTAAACACTGCAGGGAAGTTTTCTTCACACCAGTTCAATCATATTTAATTCTCTGCTCTTGTAATATTTACCGATGTTTCATGCTGTAAATGTGCTGTTTTAAATTCACTTAAATCTTTCTCCACAGTTTAGAATTACAACTGTTTAATGCTATACTCCTCGTAACCCAGCGACTTTATACTCAATAACTTAGACAAAAGTAGAAAGATCACTAAAATCCTATTTAGTCCGGTCATAATTTACGAAAAAAAATTTAAAGATTAAGGTTGAAGGCATGGATCTGTTCCTTCCCACCTATGGACCTATACACTCATCCGCTCAAAGAGCACCCCAATGCACCACGAGACGAAGCCTTATAATACTGCATCATCAGATGGTTTCATGGTCTATTAAAGTTTCCACCTTTCCTCCAAAGTCGAAATGAAAGCCTTTATATACCTGTTTCCCTTCACCCTCATAGTACGCATCCTCCTGCACCCTCTCTTCTTCCTCTATTCCTTTTCCTTAATTGCTTTCTGCGAGATGAGAGACATGAATAAGTAATTACACCGGTGCGGAACGCGCTGGGTTCTAGAGTCCCTGAGGAAATGTTTTAATAAGCTCAAAACCGAGATGCTGAGGTCGGTGACGAGATATACTGCGCTGTGTCTGAGACAGAGAGAGATGTATGGGGGATAAGTAGCGACAGACAAGGATGGAAGCATGAAGGGAATGGTCAGCTTCAGTGTCGGCCACTCTTATCGCTTTGTGCGAGGGTGTTATTTCGTGATTAATGAGCAGTCTGCGAGATATTTTAGGTTAGAGTATTGCTGGAAGCAAAGGAAGGTCGGCGTTACTTCCATCGGATTGAACTGAGTTTTTTTGGCCTGAATAAATGTTTATTTTGTGGTAACCGCGTTTTTCTTTTATTTGTATATTTATGATCCCAAATTAGAGTCTTATTAGAGCGTTCAAAAGAAATGTAACGGCTCTTTACGCGATATGTATCTGTCAGTATAAATATCACCAATATGTGATATTAAATCTTTTTAACGCCCGTGTCTGCTTTATGTACCATCAGGTTTAACAAACTGAATTTCTACATTTTAAACGCAGACTGTATTTAGGTGTTTTTATGAATCTCAGAACAAGCAGCGATTATTTTCCTATAAAACATTAACTGACGGATTTCTATAACAGACGGAATTTGTACAATTTCGGTATATTGTATCATTAATGTACACTGTCGAAGTGGTTATGATATGAAGAATGCAGTCTTGTGACTGAGATGATAAGTAATACAGTCTTGCTGCATGGTGACTGATGCATATCGGCAGTTAGTATTGACAATATTCACGTCATATGGAGCATGCATATTGACGGTATTAAACATTTATTAAAATCACTGAAGGCAGATTGTGTCACTTTCGGTACACTTAACACCACCATTAACCCTTTAAAGACGAAGCGTGTCTGTTTCATATAAGGACTCAGTGCGTACCGCGCTGTAAACACTCTCCACTTCGGTTATAAAAACCACTCTCTTAATGTGTTATAAGGCAAAAGTTGCTGTTTGTTCTGACATCCGTACAAAACACATAAACGCAATGTGGGCACCACGTAGAATTTTTTAATGTTAAACCTGGTGGTATGTAAAGTTACCGCTAGGCTTGAAAGGGTTAAACACCTTACATTATTATCAGTATTGTACGGTAACAATTGCAGCAAATGTTGGTTGTTTAGGTGGCCCTTAAAATTCAATGCTCGTGGCAAATTGCAGACGTGGTCGCCCTTGTGGTTTATGCAGAGTTCCAGTTTGTCTTGCAGCGGCCTGCTTATTTACGCGTTGTTAAGTGAGATCAAGAAACTGGCAATTAATTACTGTGCTTATGTCCATAATGTACAGAGATTCGACAGAGGCGTAACTGAATGGGTGCAAATAAGACGCAGTGAGTGTAAGGTAAACACACGACAGGTGATAAAATGACCGCACGACATAACGTGATAAATTAAACGGAAAGTACAACATGCCACATTGATTGGACGATACAACACATCAACTTAAGCTTGTGATATGAGTCTAAAGCGTTATAGTGTATTGTACGGTAATTTTAATGGACGCTACTGATCATTGTTACTGTGGCAGGCCAAAGAGATTTTACCTGTTTTCTGATTAAAATACAGCATTGTAGAAAGAGGACGTGTCGGAAACTGCCTCCGTATTCAGGTAAAAATTAAAGAAATTTATTTATCTGGACCTATTAGGTAAAAATTATCGTCTTTTGTCAGCAGAGAAGTGATTAAAACGGATGAATAAGTATATATGAACCCCCAGTTAGTACAGATTTTAATGTATTTTTTCAAGTAATGTACCGATTTCGTACGAAATAATTCTCAAATTCACGCTGTTGTATTGAGTGTTGTATGTTGCGTGTTGCAAGTTTCTTAATTAGATTGCTTGAATTACTACCTCACGATGTGAATTGGTGGTGGTTTATATATAACTGACTGACTGACTCATAGAGCTGAGTCCTTCTTGAGAAGGTAATAGGTCCTCACAGTTGATAACACAATGTGTCGCAATAATAGCGTCACGATTAAGAGAACGGAAAGCCAGTGTAAATAAGATTGTCAGCTACGCAGAATGGTTTTCTGAGTCAGACTTCAAATTATGGTAATAATATCAATATTTGTGATTCTGCAGTAAATACTACTGACATGCCCAAAGTATTTTTGGACGTAGGTTATGCATTTTTCTATGGCCTTCTGAAATGTTTTGCGTTATGGCAAGCTGTTCAGTAACAGTAACCTCTGCAACACTAGACTAAACGGTGGTCGGAGTTCAACTCACTCCACGGTGTTTCCGTTCTAGCTGTGATCAACACCATAATCAGATTTTAAGAAGGGAAGTTGACGTAGGAACACGCTGAAGAAAGCCCACACACAAACATCTGACAAAGGGGCCAAAGTACTAGCCTACATATGAGTGCTGATAATAGAAGATTGATGGCTGCAGTAACAAAAGAGTAGCAAACAGCGTGGGGATTAAGGCGGTCCCTACAGGCTGAAATCGTCCAGGCCAGCTCTATAAAATGTAGTTGTCTAACCGTTTGAACACCAGTGGCAGAAGTATTTGATGCCAGCTTAACATCAAGAAACTGCATTTTAGGAGGGCATTTCCAACACCTACTCTAACATGCGATAAGTTTTATGTACGCATATACGTATGTATGTATGTATGTATGTATGTATGTATGTATGTATGTATGTATGTATTATGTATGTATGTGTGTGTGTATGTATGTGTGTGTATGTATGTATGTATGTATGTATATATGTATGTATGTGTGTGTGTATGTATGTGTGTATGTATGTATGTATGTATGTATGTATGTATGTATGTATGTATGTATGTATGTATGTGTATACACACACACACACACACACACACACACACACACACACACATACTACATGCGGAAATGTAAGGCCGGTAAGTTTTCCCTGCGTATGGGTTCGATTCGCAGCTGAACTCCCTGTATTTAATGAAATATTACAAATTTGTAACATTAATTCTCTTAATGTTTTAAGGAGTTTTATTATACAGAATTCAATTAAGACTTGCAAGTGTTAGGCGTTAAAAGACGCAAACAAGAACATTTACACTCACTATTGTGTGTCTGTGTATATGGAATGTGCCCTCTAATTTTACTTGCTGAATGCGACGCCGAGAATTTTTTTCATTTACTAACGAAGTTAATATTCCACCGTTAAGTAGTAAAATGGAACAAAGACTTACGTCACTGCATCGTGCTGTGTCCCGGACAAAAAGAAAGAAGGAAGTGTCATAAAGAAACAGCTTGATTTATTTAAAAGTGGAGCTCATTTCGGTTCAGTAAGTGTGTGAATATTTTAGGATATGTCATAATGAGAAATTTAATAATTAATGTAGGTCGCGTACTTTTGTTAACGTAGTTAAATCGAGGAAGTCACGATGGGCCCGTGCTCGAGGCTTGGTGAAAGCGAGGAATAAATACAGCATTTTGGGTGGAACGATTCGTGGTTGACCGTGAAGGGTATTAGAAGTTGTCATTAACTCTTTAAAGACGAAGCGTATCTGTTTTATATAAGGACTCAGTGCGTACCGCGCTGTAAACACTCTCCACTTCGGTTATAAAAACCAGTCTCTTAATGTTTTATAAGGCAAAAGTTGCTGTTTGTTCTGAGATCCGTACAAAACACATAAACGCAATGTGGGCACCACGTAGAATTTTTTAATGTTAAACCTGGTGGTATGTAAAGCTACCGCTAGGATTTAAAAGGTTAAGATGGATCTTAGGGAGACTGGTTGTGAGGGTCTGAGATGGATGGAAATGGCATAGGATCGTGCCCCGTGGCAGCATTCGGTACGAGATTGTTCTTATTGCGTTATAATTCAGTAAAACAGAAGGTAGGGGTATTGACTGAGATGTGCATTTGTGGTAATCGCGTTTCGCCAGTTTCCTTTTGGCAAAGAACATTAACTTTCTAAATATAGAGCATATACCAGAGCCCTTTTAAATTCCAATCTGAAACTTTTGACAGCATATCAGTGGCAGCTGTAGGAAATGTCTGCTTACTTACGCTTGCTGCGCCCCTCAAGTTTGTCTGGTCTGAACTGGAGAAGTATGACGGCACGTGGTCAAATGCTTACCTCACGAGGTCACAAACTTTTACACAAAGCATGTGCCAGTTCCGGGTTATTTCTAACCGTCAACAGTTTTTAAGTTGAGGTGATCCAAGATAACTCACTTTGGTTGTTTTAATTTATTTTGTAATTTTGTTTTGCCTTTTGGATAATTAAATATCTGTAACTGATACACTAAGTCAAAACCCCAATATATAGTGAAGTGTTTAGGTACGTAGATGTAATAGTAAATCATGTGAAAATGTTTAATAGCATAGTCATGTAAGAACAGTAAGAAATTCAGAAAAAATTTTTAGTGAAATGAAAATTTCAGAAAATTTCTGTTACCGGGTTCGATTCCCGATGGTGTCATTTGAATTTTTCATTGACATAATCCTTCCGGCCGCACTATGGCCCTGGGGTCGACTCAGCCTCTAACAGAAATGAGTACCAGGAATATTTCCCTGGGGGTAAAGGCGGCCGGTGCGGAGGGCTGACAACCTGACCACCTTCAAGTGCCGATTGTCTAGAAATCTGGGAGCCTCAACCTCCTGGAACCCTAAGGGCCTGTCCAGGCCTGTAATAGGATTGATTGCTTTGTTTCTTTATTGTAAATTACCGACACATCATAGAACTTAAGTGTACGTGAAGCTTGTTCTCTCCGGCTGGACTAAAATATTACATATTCGAATGCTACTACTTTTACGTGCATGGTGACGTCATGGAATATCCGACGGGTTGTACACGTAGTGTATACGAATGAATCAGAACTCTGTATAAAATGTTAGTTTTGAAAACCTGAACGCAACAAATAATTCCAGTGACCTAGGCGTAGTTTGGACGAGAGCATGGGACTTGTGTATGGGGGTGTGGACTGCATTCAACTGGCTTAGGACAGTATCCAGCCTCCGGGCTTTGTGGCATCTAGAGCTCTTTCCTCGGGGGTAAAGCACCTGGTCCGTGAAGCTGACATGGACCAGAATTAAGAATACACTGAATTAGCCTGCAGTCCGCGACATACGTCGATGGTTTTTTTATGCACGTGGTGAACTTTACCCCAGTATTAGGTATTAATAAAGTCAAGTCCAGTGAACTGTGTCGGTGTTAATATAGCCTACAGGGAGATCCAAAGAACTTTTCACCTCTCCGTATGCGTTATAACTACCCGCACAACTCATCCGTGAGATAGAGTTGCCGTCTTAGAAATGTATTGAAGAAAACTTAAGTTTGTATTTTGAACATTTCTAATATATAAAAAGCTGTTGTATATTGATTCCTGCGGTGACTGTACTACAAATTACATTCGATGTAGAATGAAATGAGCGAGGGCTGAAAGCAGATACGCTGAATGAGTGAAAAAGTGACTGGGCTGTTATACTGCAGACGATAAAACCGCCTTATTCTTAGTGTTAATGTCTGCAATGAACGTGGGAGTCATTTCCAACATTCGTTAGGCACATTCGCAAAATTGCGAGAAACGCCTAGTAACTTCGTCATGTCTGTCTGTCTGTCTGTTTGTCTGTATCCGTATGCAACAACTCGGCTCCTACTAGACGGATTTTCATGTAGTATTATATATGAGTATTTTTCGAGAATCTGATGATAAAATTCACGTTTGATTAGAATCTGACAATAATAACGGGTACTTTACATGAAGACCTATGTACGTTTATAATAATATCTTGCTGGATTTTTCTTAGAATGAGAAATGTTTCCAGCGTAAGTTTTAGAGGAGATAAAAACACACATTTTATGTTCATTAACTTTTTTGAGGGGGGGGGGATTGTGCCGTTTATGAGATAATGCGGGAAATATGGTAGAGCCGGACAGGTTACAGATGAAAAACTAACCCTGTAAAGACGAAACGTATCTGTTTTATATAAGGACTCAGTGCGTACCGCGCTGTAAACACTCTCCACTTCGGTTATAAAAACCAGTCTCTTAATGTTTTGTAAGGCAAAAGTTGCTGTTTGTTCTGAGATCCGTACAAAACACATAAACGCCATGTGGGCACCACGTAGAATTTTTTAATGTTAAACCTGGTGGTATGTAAAGTTACCGCTAGGCTTTAAAAGGCTTTGCTTGCTGGATAAGTACGGCTAAAGAAGCATGCCCAGAATATGTAATACTCATTGCTTTTCCCCTGCAACAATTGTTGCTCAAACGCACCTAAATGTTGCTTTATACGTACATTGCGTGTCTTATTGTAACTTAAGTAAGTGTGAAGCATGTGTTTGTATTAATTTACAGGGATTCTCTGAACATATGGATGGTCTGCGGTAGGTGCACAGTGACATTTTGCTCACTTTGTATTTCTGCTCATTAAATCAGATTAAAACTGACAGTAGAAACGTTCCAAACACACCTCACGTTACAGTGACCACGATTATAATAAAGTGTGACGAAAGGCAGGTGTTTTTCTTATTTTCAAATACCAAGTGACTTGCGTTTATTAAAAAGCACGGAGCATCGTTTAAAGTTCCAGCAGCAACGCGCCTGAAGCAGAATTTTCTGAAGCTTTTTCGCCTTGGCCATCTTTCCTGTGAAGCTAGAATTGAATTAGAAAGCGGACAGACAGCCTGAGAGGTCTGCAGACAGAAGTAATAACAAAGCCTGAGCAATAATTCACACCTTCCAGTGATATAGCCGTTTCTCACCTTCATCACTACCTGCCCTCACCACGACAGGAACCCATACGAATCCTCCTGACGGCTATTTTTATTTCATGATGTTTCCTCCGACCCAATTCTCAGACATCACATCTCCCTAATACTTTTATCTGTATCTTTCGTGTTATTTTACCTTTCGTATACTTGGTAGCTGAGAAAATATTAGCTTTACTCGTGCCGGACGGGGGCCGCGGTGGCGCGCAGTTGGCTGAGGCACTGCGCTACAAACCGGCAGGTCGCGGGTTCGATTCCCGATGGAATTTTTCATTGGCATAATCCTGTCGGCTACACTATGGCCCTGGGGTCGACTCAGCCTCTAACAGAAATGAGGACCAGGAATGTTTCCTGGGGGGGTAAACGCGGCCGGTGCGTAGGGCTGACAACCTTACCACCTTCATGTGCCGATTGTCTAGAAATCTGGGAGCCTCAACCTCCTGGAACCCTAAGGGCCTGTCCAGGCCTGTAATGGGACTGCTTTACCTTTTTTTACGCGTGACGGACAGAAGCACCTTGAAGCACTTTGTATGTGACCTTTGTATGTGCCTCTTTTAGGGCACATTTTGAGGTTCTCACAAAGATGATGATTATTTAATTCTTCTTGGATCTCTTATTTTGACACTTTGTTCTCTAAATGTTGGAATTCGTTAATTTCAGAATACAGCACTCAGTAGGTATTAATTTGGTATTTGACCGGAACTAACTGTTGTACGTCGCAGACGTACAGCAGCTGATGACACATGTTTGATTACACAGCCTATAACGCATGATATGGCTAAGATACGTGCAATTAATGTCTATATTCTGATACGTACATTTGTTATTAAACACACCTGTTGTGTCAGCAATTAGATAAGCATGTTTAAATACTCTCTTATATACCTTATGTTTAATTGACGGCCTTGATATACCTTTAAGGCCTATATTTTAATTTTTAATTTTATTTTTAACTTAATTGGTTTTATGGTCTTTAACAGTCTTTTATGCAAGGTTACAAGGTGCGTAATTTCAGGCTTCTGCCACAGTTTAACCTTTTAAAGCCTAGCGGTAACTTTATATACCGCCAGGTTTAACACTAAAAAATTCTACGTGGTGCCCACATTACGTTTATGTGTTTTGTACGGATCTCAGAACAAACAGCAACTTTTGTCTTATAAAACATTAAGAGACTGGTTTTTATAACCGAAGTGGAGAGTGTTTACAGCGCCGTACGCACTGAGTCCTTATATAAAACAGACACACTCCGTCTTTAGAGGGTTAAATGAGATCTGTGCTTTTCTTGGATTTTACTTACCGTGGATAGGCTGTTGTTACCGACGTTTCGGGACAACCTATCGGCCTCATTTTTAAGGATCAAGCAGTGTTAGTGGACTGCTTGGCCCTTAAAGATGGGATTTATAGGATGTCCCGAAACGTCGGTAACAAACTATCTGCGCTGCGTAACATACCAGAAGAGCACATATCTCAAGGTTACATGATTACTTATGATGGTGGATAGCCGAAACATATAAAGTCTCTGACTCAGAATAAAATTACTTCCTGTTGTGTAGTACTTCCTTGTTATTTTTAATATTATATTTGTCTGCGTACTAATAGTTGCCTGTTCCAAACAGCAGGAGTATGTCTCATGATCACGAAATCGTACATTGTAATAGTCGCGCTACACGCAATATGGCTCTGATGCGCTAGTGTCTAACGCGTGACTATCATGTGGCATTGTCATACAAATAATAGCGTCATGAAATATTGCAGCAGTATGGCTCCTTTTTGTCTATTTCTTGCAACCAGAATTTTGGTGTTCCCCCACTTCTTCCTCCAATTAAGTGCGGGCTTCAAATTCCATGCATTCTTGTGGCTGTGTTATCCCCACTTCAGCTGTTACCATTCCCTTACCAGCCGGAAGGCACAGACAGATGGACAGAGTGACTGCCCCCACAGCGAGACCGCCGTTGCAGCCCAGACAGAGTTTAGGACGGTCTTTCTTTGCGATCTGTTGCTTTTGTGTGTACAGTTTTCGTTAAACTAGAATTATGTTACTGACTATAAAAGAACGTGCATGGTTGAACATGTAATCCGACCCCCATAATTACAGTCTCCTCAGTTTCTATTGCTTTACAACGTCAGTTAAAAACAGCATAAAAACTTTCCAATTATAATTACGACGTAAATTGTATGAATCTTTGCGAGATGCATAAATTTCAGCCTTCATGTGCAATAAAAGCCAATATAGAGTATTCTGCTTCACCACGTATTGTGCGGTTTCTGTCTGTTTTAATTACATCACAACACATTTTGAAAGCACTGAGGATAACAGAGTAGCTAAAGCATGGCACTGTCGCCAGCAAAGAACAAAGAAGGAGAAAAAAGAAGACGATGTTGGGAGAAAAGTGAGAAACGGTACTGTGAAAGTAAAGAGGAAATAGAGAAATAAAGATGGAAATATAAAGTTAAAGATAAAAAGGCAATGAGGGACGGCGTAAAGCACAGGACGCAAGCAATAACTAAACTACGAAAAGAAACGAAAGAAAATTAACCTCTAGTAATTATATTTAACTGTCACTTCAACGTACTATTCAAACTCTATTCACACTTCTCCTTATTTTCAAAGTACTGAATAGAAGTTTTTATAATACTATTTTTTCCGGGTTTCAGTCATGAAACATGAACTTCAGATACTTGTTACGTTCCTTTAGGGGCCGGTGCCTTACTGGCACTTACAGACCTACGTACCTCTGGCAAGGGGTCATTGAAGATTCAACGAGAAGTTTGTTAGAGATGCAGATGTGTGTGTGTGTGTGTGTGTGTGTGTGTGTGTGTGTATATATATATGGCCGTCTAGCAGTTAACTTCAATTCACAAACATCGAGAATAATTGTGTCCTTAGTGAGTGAATAACATACACGCTTGGTCAATCCTCGTAACCCGTGTCGTATTGCATATAAGCCCGTAACATATGGCATTTTAAAAGTTTTGAGCGCTTTGGTTCCCCATGAACAAAATGGAAAAAATTGCCTTTGTTTGCAAGCAGAAATTTGAGATGTGAGATTTCCGTTGCGGAAATAAGTAGATTCGAGCTATATTTTTTATGGCATTGATTATCGGCATAGTGCACTTGAGTGAGGTTAAGATTAGCCTCATATTTTTTTCAAATTCGTTGCCATTTCTTTTTAATTTTTAGATTACACATCCTGTTGTGAGTTTGCATAACACTGTTTCCATTTTCTGTGTCCGAGTGCAAAATGACAGAACAGGAAAATGACCACTCCGTACCTGGTATTTCGAAAGCCATTGATCGCGACAATATCTAAACACACAGTCAACAACCTACATTGCTCGCCATCTGCCGGGAAAATGTCCTTACTTTCCGACACACATCACCTTCCGGTTCTGAAAAGATGCAAGTTTGTATTTGGTCTCTCCACAGAATGATCCCTCTTTCGAGTATGTTACAAAATAACACACATACTATTATAGACATTCAGTTAATTGCTTCAATTTGGTACGAATTAACCGTTAAAGACGAGAAGTAATCTGTTTTACTTAAAGACGCAGTTCGTACCGCACATAAAACAATCTGCCTGTCGGTTATGAAAGCAATTCAGTCAGTGCTTTGTATGGCATAAGTGGCTGTTTTTTCTGAGATCCATACAGACACGTAAATGCATTCTCTGGGCAGAATGTAGAATTTTTAATGTTGAACCTTGTGGTAACCGCTAGACTTTAAAAGTCTAATCAGTTCATGTGGTGTATACTAATTAAAACCCGGTGAAAATAAGTTTACTTTTGTCGTCAGGTTTCTGTTAGGATTTTCGGTGCCTACAAATGTAATTAGTCAGTTCTCTAAAGAGGGATATGTGTCTTTACTCATTCATTCATACGTTCGTTCATCTTTTTTTGTCGGAAACAAATTTCGCCATACCATTTGCAATAGGTCCCTGTTTCTATTCCCGTGTAGCGAAGTGAAAGAAATCCATTTAAAGCTGACGCGAATTTTGAATAGGTGATGAGGAGAATATTTTGATATAAAAATATGATGAAGTATAAACTATTTAATTCTCTTTATGAGGACCATCATAATATGTACTGTTCATCGATGCTTAGTGTTAGGATTGACAAATCGAAATTAACCCTTTAAAGACGAATCGTATCTGTTTTATGTAAGGACTGAATGCGTACCGCGCTGTAAACACTCTCCACTTCTGTTATAAAAACCAATCTCTTAATGTTTTATAAGGCAAAAGTTGCTGTTTGTACTGAGATCCGTACAAAACACATAAACGCAATGTGGGCACCACGTAGAATTTTTTAATGTTAAACCTGGTGGTATGTAAAGTTACCGCTAGGCTTTAAAAGGTTAATGCACTGTACTGGCAACAGAGTAACTTCACGCGTGGTGGAGACACGAAATACTTACGTATACAAACATCTAGCGTCAGGAAATCATAAGACAACAGACTGTTTTGGCGAACAGTGTGTGTGTATGTGTGTGTAACATAATTAAAGCGGACGTTAAAGGAACAGGGCGTGTTGGGTTTTATAAAAAACCGTGAATTTCTTGCCCAGCTGAGCGATCATGAGCTTTTCTGTAAATCGTCTGCTTCCTGGGATTAGGCAGCTTAGTATTAAGCCCATACCAGATGAAAATGAAAACTAAATGCCACAGTCAGACTGACAAAAACCCGAAGGAAGATAGGTATTTCAGATAATTAAGATTAGGCCTACCGCACCGCAGTGGTGCGTCCGAGCACTGGTAGACGCCCTGATACAGACATCAGCTTCTTACAGAAGCTGTGTAAAAATGTAGTCAGCTGGAGCAGGTGGCGTTGTGGCTGCTTCGACTGCAGGGGGGGGGGATGTCTTGCCTGCACGTGTGTTGGCTTTCCTCGACCGTGCTGAGTAAAACTAAGACTGCAAACAATTAGAAGAATTATGCAATTTTTTTTGCGTGCAGGGCACAAACACTCTAATATAAAATAGGCTATTTCTTTTGGAACACATTTAAACCAGGGGTGCACAAATTCCAGATGTCAGTTCGCCGGGGCGACTAAATTTTGTACGGTAGCGTTTAACATTTGTGGGTTCACAGTATGGAACTTGCTCCGAGTCACGCTTCTGGCGCCTAGAATTTTGAGATACCTCGTACATTTTTGGAAAAATTTTTCACCCTTGTTTTAAACAAGGTTTTTGTGTTGATCGTCAGGCAACAGTTTATATACATTTGAATTCGTAACATTCATAAGCCACATGTGCCAATTATTACCATAAATTTATATACTGTTACTAACTTACAAACGTAGTGGCATGACTAACAGGGCAGTCACAGAGCTATTTTAAGCGAAATGTACGAGGATGTAACAGTCCACGTTTATGTGGACCTGCTTCTTGTACTTCTTTCTCATGAAGATAACGAATAGACGTGGCGAGTAAGGAAAGATTGGATACCAAATCCACGTTGCCATACTTCAGCTTGAGTCTGTCCTGCTAGTCTAATAGAAAAGAAATTGAAAGACGTAGTCTTCTTTTCCCCTGCTTTTATCTGTCGTAACAAAAAAGAAAAACCATTGCGAGAAGAAAAGCACTTGTTCCTTATCTGACATTACTCTTGGTGAACAATAAGAAGTATGTTAGAGAAAGGAAACAGGACTGACAGCAAATGCAGCCTGCAATGAGAGGAAATCAGCATCGAAGCTGAGACATAATGGAGGAAAGGAAAAAGGGAATCTGGGAAGATACAGACAGCTTCCAAGGGGAGAAGAAACATGGCCATTGAGGCCCTAGATGTTCCCTGTTACACTAGTTAAGAGGTGATTGGTATTAGGGAGAGTGATTAGTTCTCGGGCAGAAAGAGATGTGGAGTGCAAAGAGGAGGGTCTCGCCGGACGTCGAGTATAAGACACTGTGTTAATGGAAAACGTCACGCAGCTGCTGGCCTTCAGCCTAATTTGCTTTCCGATCAAGAGTCCAAGGAAGAGAAAATCTCGATAAGGAAATTTAGTGAAGGATTCTTGAATAATACCAACAGTGGCGTTCACAAACCTGTTTAGAGGGGTCACTTAACATCGTCTGGCTAGGAATGCGTGTTTGTTTTTAAAAATGGAAGTCATCAAATGTTTTGTTGAATTGGTGAACCATTACTGTTAAATTTTGTAGTTCGAACGTACTTGAAACTTCATATCAAGAACGTCTGTGTTGCTCTTTGCACAGAAATTAGTGGTAAAATTATGGCTCCGCTGCGTCTTTTGAAAACGGTCTTGCGTTAAAATGTGGCCTGGACACCGACCAGCAATCCTGAGTTTCCTCGGTCCATCCAGAATAAGTTACGTTAGTGTTTTAAAGTAAGAAAAGGCAGCTTATTTCGACGTCCTTTCCAGTTCGTTGGTCATAACTGTAGCGTCAGCTGTACACAGCATTAACCATTTAAAGACGAAGCGTATCTGTTTTATATAAGGACTCAGTGCGTACCGCGCTGTAAACACTCTCCACTTCGGTTATAAAAACCAGTCTCTTAACGTTTTATAAGGCAAAAGTTGCTGTTTGTTCTGAGATCCGTACAAAACACATAAACGCAATGTGGGCACCACGTAGAATTTTTTTAATGTTAAACCTGTTCGTATGTAAAGTTACCGCTAGGCTTTAAAAGGTTAATACAAGGGATAAGTACAACAGTCATAGACCAATTGCCAACCTTTCACGGTGTAACAAAAGTACATACTATGCTGGCATCAAAATCACCAACTAGACTCAAAATCTGATGAGTCAGAAGGCGTAATTTAAAGCAGCATTGAGAATATACTTAAATACACATTACTTTCATTCTGTTTATGAATTTCTATTGATTAAAAGACAACACAGGCAGTGTCCGTATACACGTAACATTCAGATGCTTTCGCGTAACATTTTTTGACGTTGAAAAACAGTGTTACATATTCTGAGTCTGTGTCTGTAGCCGCAGATACCCAGCATGCAACACGCATGCGCCGTATCATATTGTAATCTGTGGCGTTTCTGGCTGTACCATATTTTTCCACATTATCTCATAAATGACGCGATTTTAGGAAAAAAAATCTTTAAAAAAATGTGGTTTTATTTCCTCTAAAACTTTTTTCTGAAACATTTCTCATTCTAAGAAGAATTCAGCGAGATATTATCGTAGATGTACTTAGGTATTCATGTTATTCTTGTCAGGTTTTAATGAAACTTTAATTTTCTCTACAGATTTTCGAAAGACACGTAAATATCAAATTTCATGAAAATCCGTCCTGTGGGAGCCGGGTTTTTCCATGCGGACGGACAGACAGTGGGGCAGACGGACGGACAGATGTGACGAAGCTGATAGTTGCTGGGCAGAGCATGCAGTGTGCATGAGGAAGATGAGACACGGATACAAATCTTAGTTCTAAAATTGGAAAGGATGGAAATTGCTTGGTAGAACTATGTCTGGGTATGCGTGTAGTGTTATTAGTGGGTCGTAACATTGCTAGGCATGAGTGATTCAGTATTATGTCATGAAGTAAGGGGTGAAATTTTCTGCAATTGATTTAACAGTTTTGATGTAAAGAATGCCTTTATCAGAACACTTGAGCATGAAGACAGTAGCGGGTCAGTACGCAGGTATGTACGTGCAACAGCTTTGGGCAGAAGGAAAGAAAAGACACTGCAAAGACTAAACACTCGACTTAAACCCCCACCCCCCAAATTCAACACACTATCATTGGAGACTATCCTGGACCAGTTGCATACTCGAAAAATGAATAGAAAATAGAAAGGAACTTCTCTACAGACCGTCGTTGTATTACACCTCTCTCATGCCGTCTTTCACGTGTACATTTTTAAAATGGTTTCCACGCCAGTATTCTGTATACCTTCTTTGTTTCCCACATCGTAGCCAATCCTCAGTCTAGTTTAATCTCCTGTATTGAATTATCCTGTCAAAACTAAACGATTTTTACAAATTCCGGAGTTGTTTCTATTGATTTATCTTAATTTGCTCTGTCACTTCATCCTTTATAGAAGGAAATATCCCCTTCAGCACATCAGGTCAGAAACCTGCAATTTAAAATTTTCCCTCTGTGCAAGGATTCGCTTTATACATCCACATATAACAATGGCAAGGTTGTTGTTTTTTATGTTCTTTATGTGCACGGAGAAGTAACAACAGTGAAAGCAGAATGCTGAAATGATGATGATGATGATGATGATGATGATGATGATGATGATGTGGTAATTAAAAAGGCACTATTAACGGTGGCAGAAGTAGCAAAAGTAATTGAAGTCGTGTTCATTGTTATCATTGTGCGTTGTGCGTTTTGTTCTTAGTGTAGGATGGCCTGCCAGCTATTTCCCCTGAAGCAGAACATCAATAAACATCCTGTTCCTGAACTCACCCAAACCAGTGGTTTACTGCCCCCTCCGTTTCACCCTGTTGTGTAACCCCAACTCCTGCCATCTCTATTATTTCTTCCCTTTTGCTTTCAGTTTTCTTCCGCGCTGTATGCGAATGTGGTGTCTCTCTAAGCAGACCTAGAAGCGAGGAATCTATAAAGCCACTGTGCTTCCTCTTACCGACAAGATATGTGAACACAGTTTATTTTCCATTTCCTTAAATTGTCTGTGTTTGTCTCTTTCATTTTATTCCTCGTGAAAACTTTTCACAAATATCGGATATCTCCTATAAATATACCACCCGTAGCACATGGGTGCCGCTTTGCCGCTGCTGTCAGTCGATAGCTTCATATTTTGTGAAGTCCAAAAGAGACCTGTTTTAGAAATAACTATCTCATTTGTGCACACACGCACCGTCAAAAGTTAAGAGCTCTGGCACTTCTTATTCTCAGTCATAGACCTGCACATTGTTTGGTCTCCCTAATGAGGTTCTTATTGTGAACAGTCCCCTGTCACAAGCCTCGTCACACAGGAGCTTGTTTCTCACCATATTCAGTGCCTTTACACACCAAAACGAAACTTTCCCTTCTTTGTCTTGGACCTCCAAATCATTTTGATTTAAGGAAATTGATCTCTGTTTTCTGTGTTTTATAAATACTCCGGCAGTCTGCATCTACCAACTCCTCCTGCCATTCCTTAAACTTGTGCACACATGCCTCGAAACAACCTCTTCGGATATGCTGTGTTATTTGTATATGTAAATCCGTTTTGTAAGTTACGGTTTGTAGCCAAGGTTCGCCAAACTTTATGTAATTCTTAATTATGTCTTATTTTCCTATACTCATTGCCCTTACTACACGTACGTAGATTGTACAGTTATTAACATATCCCTCACAGCATCATTCATCGTATATCCTCTCTACATGAAGATCCGTACGTCCTTAACATGAGACTCTATGCGTACTTGTTCCATGTAATTTATTGTGGTTTGTCTGTAAATGTTTTTGAATCTTACAGTAGTGATTAACCCTTTAAAGACGAAGCGTATCTGTTTTATATAAGGACTCAGTGCGTACCGCGCTGTAAACACTCTCCACTTCGGTTATAAAAACCAGTCTCTTAATGTTTTATAAGGCAAAAGTTGCTGTTTGTTCTGAGATCCGTACAAAACACATAAACGCAATGTGGGCACCACGTAGAATTCTTTAATGTTAAACCTGGTGGTACGTAAAGTTACCGCTAGGCTTTAAAAGGTTAATGCAAAATAAGGGTTATTTCCTCTTCGTATCCTATAACGTATTTGTTCAGTTTTCTGCTCATCGTCGGTTTTCGTGGTACAAAATTCTCAGCCGTTTAATTTCAATGTCTGTCTCCTTCGCTTCGCGTTGAGATATTGCTGTCATATTAACATGGTCTGCATTATCAACGGTTCGTATGGATTCCAATGTCAATATGTCATCAGTTTTCGTAACCACATTTCCCAATACTCTGCTGAACAACAGTGTACCATCCCTTTCACTCCTTGTGTGCGTAGTGTAGTCTCACTTAACTCGGAATGTGACTGCAGACCTTCCATCGATGCTGTGGCCAGTCTTACCAACGTACTGATTCCTCAAATAACAACACAGTCTGGTATAACTTTTCCGTTTTAATGGGTGTCATAGATCTGTTTGAAGTGTATGAAATTTTAGTGTAAGTCATTGTTAATTTAACACATCTCTGAAGGACGCACGTCTTTGTATTACATTGTTAACGTGTATATTCATTCACATATGAAGATCGTGATTGTAAACTCATATCGTGTTTGAAGGGTCTCTTCCCATTTACAACCGTTTGGGCGTAGCTAAGGGCACAAAATGCCTACCATTTTGTAAAATTCCTTTATTTATGTATAGGGAAATATTAGCTTTTAATTGAAAGTAATTTCCAACATAAAAATCATAACTAAACTTTGTAGTTAAGGTTTTTTACCAAAGAGGCTGGGTGTTTAGTTCTTCAGGCATACAGTGGCTGTTATTTAGTAAATCGCCTTTGGAGATCGTTGAGCTTCGTGTAGTTTCTTCTTGCAGTAATTGGGGCCATCGGCGATTCCATACTTTTTCAAGTCAGAAACTGTGCAACTCTGTGTCCATACATATGCGTGTAGTTCCTTCTTGCAGTAGTTGGGGCCACCCTTTCGGCGATTCCGTACTTTTTGAAGTCAGAAACTATGCAACTCTGTGTCTATACATATGCATTAAATGAGGCACTTCAGCGTTTTGACGAACAGTGCAGTTTCCAAGGTGCCACTCCTCTGTCATACTGGGGAAGACCCCGGAATGTTCATCACGCTTCTGTTCTGACCCAAAATATTTTCGGGGCTGTGCTGCCTTCCTCCAAGTGAAAACTGAACTTATACCGCGTCAGATCCTTTCTAATGTATCATGTTTATTCATTATACAGTTCGGCCCTCCAAAAATGTAGTTGACGAAACGTCATTAAATAGCCAAAGATTTTGTCACTCAGTACTCTTACTTTCGATCCGGGGTTCATAATTTTTCAAACGTTTTGAAAGTGCCCTTTCTTAATTGTGACAGGCTATACATGCATGTGACACGTACTGAAGCGTCGTTTTGAGTTGTGGGAAGTACCACGTACGTCATATTTCTTTGGCAGTATGTAACATAAGTATGATCTCTGCGTAACGTCACTTGGCTGTGGGGGAGGTTTAAGAAATTGCTTTAACCTGTTCGAAACAGATAGCATGAAAGGACTGCAGAAATTAATTTTCTTCTTTTAGTTTTCTTTCTTTTTGTTAGTGTACTTCCGACGTCCGTAATAGAAATGTATCTGTGCTACAGATTCATAAATCTTTGCTCCACCCAAAATATTTTAACTAAACTTCCTCTTTCGGGTGCTTTTTAATACCCATGTTTCTGTTTTATACAGCGAATATTTTATTGTTTAACATCTTTGAAATTGTGAATATTTTCGAAATTTATATTTGATGTACACACAGTTCAGAAGTCAGTAGGAAGAAAAGACAGATTGTTAAAGCCTGTCTGTTTTCCTCCTCAATCTCTGTACGTAAAACCACGTTTAAATAATGGTAAAGCAATCTACAAGTGTTATGATCATTATTTTCCGCTGAAGTAATTTAAGAAAATGTAATTTATAGCAAATTATTACTCATTTAAGTCTAATGATTAGTAGCATATTATCAGCATCAGATTCAACACCCAAAACTCTGCAGATTGTCCACAGTGTATATTTAAGGGTTCGATGTTGATATTATAGTAAACAACCTTTATTTCTCTATACAATACTCTCCGAAAGGTCTTTTTGAAAACATGACGTGTTCTGTTTGACGTAGGAACCGTAACTTAAGATACCGGATGGCGCAAAAGACATTGGACAGTGTCTGTTTAACACACTGCCTCTAGTGTCTAGTGGCTATTGCGGCACTCTGTGTAATGAGGAATAATTTTAGTTTTCAAAGGGTTAATGATGAATCTCCAGAACATTAGCGAACAGGATTGGCGGTGACTTTACACTCGCTTTTATCCATCCTTACTCAGTCAGATTAATGATATATTCATAGCACCGTAGTTTACCCTTAATGGTCTCTTGATAGCATAATGATAAAACTGAAGTATATCACCACACTTTAACACAAGCTGGAACAATTTAAACTTATCTAGCACAAGAAAGGAAATGGGAAATGAAAGAACTGGAAAAAGACGCAGTGTTAATGACTTCAAAAGAAGCGGAGCAGAAGTCATCAGGGATGAGTTCCTATAAGAAAGAAGGCGAAGAACCAAAACAGGAAAAGATATAGAGAAGGAGAAAGGCAGTAGTGTCACAACATGGTTGAGTTTTAAGAAAATCGGCCCACAAAAACAAGCTCAGAAGTGGAGGTGAGAAGTAGAAAAGGTGCTTGAAAATGGAGAGAAAAGACAATTGTAAAAGGAAAGGAAATGTTTCCTTACAATGACCTTTCTTAAGATAAATATACTGAAATGTGCTGAAATGGTGGAACGTATGGAAAGCAGGGAGGCTGTCGAAGTTGCTTGAAATGGTATAGGAAACTTCTCGGGTTTAAAAGTACGCAGAAGAAGGGCCTGTACATATGTATAGGTCTGTTTCCTGCGCTACGGCCGTGATGCATGGAAGGGTGGGGTATTAGAAGGCGCTGGAGGCCCGTTCTACACGACTGCTCATACGGATCGTGCCTTTACCTTATCAGATGTTCGGATGCGGCTAGGAAAATCATTTTAAACCTGTCTGCCTGCTTCGTTGGGTTGGTTGATGCACTCTTCCTCTAGTAACTGTAACAGTGCTGAAACAACCTGTTTGATACCGCTACGTTAGGCCGACAGTTAACTTACGTTGTTATTTTACCTTTTATTTCTGTTTACGTACAGACCACTTTAACCAAAGACTTAATTAAATGTTTTATATGGCTTTAATTCTTCTGGCAGATACCGACGAATTTTGGTACACGTAACGTATAATTATTAGTGTCAAGAAGTTTTAAATTTATTCAAAGCAGTCAAACAAGTTGGCTTAAACCGGTGCGTTCCCCATGTCGAATCCCGACCGGGACACCGATTTTCGTGACTGAAGATGTTTGTGGTATTCCTCAGTCTGTCCGGGAAACTGCTGCGATATATTCAATCGGCCGCGACCCCTTCCTTCCATATCCTATATGCTTCAGAACGTACTGCCATCCAGCCATGCCAGTTAGGGATGGCGCCTTTGAAATGTAAATTGCAGAATAGATGTTAACTAAGTACCCGCCACAGAATCCTAACACTTAGCCAGTTGGATCCAATCCACATACTCACATGCTGTCTCCTTTTATGTTACTCTGCCTTGCACGATTATGACTGTCAAGTCGTTTTCTTCCCTTCAGGGTCTTCGAATAAAATTCTGCAGGCTTTACTGATCTCTGCGGGCTAAAACTTATCCGTATCTTTGATCACACCAAATTTCGTCTGTTGAAGAGTGAAATTAGTGAAACAGTGGTTATTTTCCTTAAAAGTATTTCTGTCTCTGCGTTTTGTCGAACCACTCACAAGAGCATTTTTTCTAATTTACAGAATATTTGACCCTTTAAAGACGAAGCCCATCTCTTTTATATATAAGGACTCAGTGCGTACCGTGCTGTAAACACTCTCCGTCTCGGTTATAAAAACCAGTCTCTTAATGTTTTATAAGGCAAAAGTTTCTGTTTGTTCTGAGATCCGTACAAAACACATAAACGCAATGTGGGCACCACGTAGAATTTTTTAATGTTAAACCTGGTGGTACGTAAAGTTTAGTGCAAGGCTTTAAAAGGTTAACTGTTAATTTAGCGTTCGAAGTCCATTGTGAGTTGGAGATGATTATCATACATAATGCTGAAGGTACAGATTAGGTGTGGCTACGCTTCTGCTTTAACTGTTATACAGAAATGTCAAGGTTGACTACAAAACACATCATATAGGATTTGGAGTGTCACATGGTCTATTCACTATGCGGCTCGAAAGGAAACCTTATTGGACAGTCTCAACAAAATTAGGTGTGCTTTGGTTGTAGTAGGTCAGATATTTAGGGCCACGTTGTATGCTGGCAGATATGATGAAATTGTTAAGTAGTTTTTTATATGTGAATGAATGACACTTTGCTTCACGCAGATTTTAATGATGTGTTTTGAATTTTGATATTTGGATGAAAAGATTTTCTAAAAGTACTACAAAAGATACCAACCGCTACTGAAGAAAATGCCACGAATGTTGGGAGAATAGAATGAAGAGAATTCAAAGGTTTACGAGGAAAAAGACTGGAACAACGACATCACAATGTATGTGGCACAAGGAATAAGACGATATTATCAGTTAAAACACACAGAAAAAAAAGTAAGGAAACTGTTGAAATCAAAGGAATAACTCTTACGATATTTTCAGCCATAAGAAAAGAAAGACAGTTTTTGAGAGGTATAAGAGCACAGTAGAATCAATCTTTGTACGCAGCGTGGAAGGAATTCGCTTACCTACTGTAAAAATTGCATTGCAGTTACCGAACATAGAAAGGAATGGGGGGAAGAGAAACGCTGGATTCAGGGTAAGGTTCACAAAGGCTAAAAGTTTGTATTCTAGATAAGCATGCCTAGATATTATATCTGCTTTACACTGTTACGTACTTACCTCATTGTGATGTAAGATTTCAGAAAGAAAGAAAGAAAGAAAGAAAGAAAGAAATGAAATTTTATACCGTAAGGAAAAAATAACAAATTATTAGTGTGTGCTTTGCTCTATTACTTAATTCTTTCAAGGTAAGATTTGCAGAAAGAACTGAATACTGGAACCTCATATTATAAATGTTTTAGTTACTGTTTTACATACCTACGTAAATATATGCGTACCTTCTTGTCACAATTTCGTGAACAACTGACGTTAGCCGAGCGTAAAGGATATTACACCTACCAGTAAATTCATATGAATTTAAATAATCAGAGATTATTCCGAAATTGTGACTCCTCATGGCGTATCCTCTGGCAGAGAGTTATTATGGTACCTGGTCATAATCTCCCACCTAAACTGAAGAATTAGTATGATTGTCTTGTTTAGTTTCAATTAAAACCACGATTTTACATTTGTCCCCATTATTATTCTTCCAGTTTCTCTCATATTTCAGTTTGTGATCTAAAAGTCGTTGCTGAATACGTTGTTGGTCCCGCCACTTACTATTTCTCGGTATTCAATGGTGTAGTCTATATTTATGCACGTTACACATGTGCAGTCCTTAATTCGTTACTGCCTTCACTGTGCTCTCTTGGATCCCGGGGTGTGATCGGACTCATGACAACTGTTTAACCGCTCCGCTTCTTCTTGCAGTCTGTCTACATTTTTTACCTTCAGGTGTGTTGCCGTATTCCCTCAACGAGACTATGCTGTCTGGCCAGGCGGACAGTTCACGGCGTTTTTCTTACAGTCTTTAAATATTCACAGTTAGTGATATTTTCCATCTGTGTGTATGAAACAACGCTATTAAATATCTTAACAACTACAGACAAAAATTTGTTTTTAAAAAGTATTTTAAATATGAATGGTTTTGATATGATAATTTCCATTATCTTACATAAACTGAACTGCGTCAATGCTTTTCATAATTTATGTTGGCGTTACATGCAAGTCGTGAATTTTGTGTTGTTACTTATACTGTACGTTTTATTATTAAGTTACTGTCTAAACGTTTCCAACAATATGCACCATACGTTTAATGATTTTTAAAAAGGTGTTATAAAATCACTCTGTATTTCGACATGTTTCGGTGGCAGCCATCACGACAATCATCAGGGAAAGTTCACCTTGTAAGCCGGAACACCGCTGTTATAAAACACTGCTTGTCTTGTTACGCACTCGCAGTAAAATCCACTTTACAATAATCATCGTAAAATTCGGTAAACTCGCAGTATGGTTGCCGTAGTGCCAACTGCTGCCAGAATTGTACATCCTGGATGACATACACTTACTGTTACTGTGTGTTTCTTTACGTTGTTCGGCAGTCTGAAAACCACTACACATCCAGTGTATGCCACGTTTTACGTTGATAAGTGTTGTGAAGTGGATTTGCCAACGTGCAACAAGACAAACAGTGTTTTATAATGGCGTTGTTCCAGCTTACAAGGTGAACTTGCCCGGATGATGGTGGTGGTGGCTGCCACCGAAACATGTCGAAATGTGGACTGGTATTGTAGTAACCTTTAACCTTTTAAAGCCTAGCGGTAACTTTACATACGACCAGGTTTGACATTAAAAAATTCTACATGGTGCCCACATTGCGTTTATGTGTTTTGTACGGATCTCAGAACAAACAGCAACTTTTGCCTTATAAAACATTAAGAGACTGGTTTTTATAACCGAAGTGGAGAGTGTTTACTGCGCGGTACGTACTGAGTCCTTATATAAAACAGGCACGCTTCGTCTTTAAAGGGTTAAAATCATTAAATGTATGGTGCATATTGTTGAAAACGTTTAGACAATAACGTAATGAAATTCATGGTTAGCAGCAGAGGACACTGACCTGCCGTCCACACCCGACATATGTGTGACAGTGCGAGCTAAGACGGTAATTTGGTAGTATTAAGCCAGAGTTTTCAATGCCTCCGAGTTGAGGGGTATGCATTAACTCTCTGCGTTCGTAATTGAAATGGATCAAATCCCAAAATAACACGACAGATAATATTTCAGTTTTAAATTCCCTGAAGAAAGCGTCGCGTCAGGACATCTATAATTATGTTATTTTCCTTGCAATCACAGAACTACAGGCAACCATCAGCTGTTACAAAAGTAAAATTGGTTAAAAGAGCATGGATAAAGTGAACGATGCTTTATAAAAACCAGAGCCATGGAAAATCATGACGGAAATGATAAAAAAATAGAATTTCATTAGCGTGCTGTCTCCACGGTCCCTGCTGTGATGATGTCCCCGGTTCGTTGCACCTCCTACACATGCGAGTATGAAGGATATGCCACTTGGGTAACTGTAAGAATTATTTTTCTTCTCGTACTTTATCTGCCTGTGGAATATTCTCGACTCGGCAACTTGAAGAACATCATTTAAGCAGAAGAGCAAACTTCGGTCATTATTTTTACAAATGTATACCTGAGCCAAGCTGTTTGGACACAAGACAGATTACTGCGTAGCTGCGAGAAACTAATGAAGGCGTTCTGCCCAGGGGCAGGGATATTTGTTTAGCGGAACATAATCAGTGCTGACGTTTTTGTTCCTGTGTTCAAGACTGTTATCGTGGCTAACATCTAGTGTCAGTTAAACTGTAGACTTGCTATTTAATTAATATATTTCTATTTTATTTTGCGTGTGTATCACACTTTTGTGGTTAAGTATGTGGAATCCCTCTTAAGTAGTTACCTTCAATATAATTTTTGTAATGAATTAAGCAAGACCCATACAGCATGTTAGAATACCGCGAAATTTAATCCTTCTTTTAGGTTTTATTTTAAATTTGTTTCTTCTAAGTCAGTCTGGTGTCAGGTATAAAAATTCGTACAATTCTGTTTACAAATTGGTAGACCCTCTTGGGTGAACATGAAGAAGTAGCAGCCTGTAATTAATTGCAAATTTGTGTAAAATAGTAAACTCTACCAGCAAAATGGGATTACAGCAAATATAAAATCAGATATTAACCCTTTAAAGACGAAGCGTATCTGTTTTATACAAGGACTCAGTGCGTACCGCGCTGTAAACACTCTCCACTTCAGTTATAAAAACCAATCACTTAATGTTTTATAAGAAAAAAGTTGCTGTTTGTTCTGAGATCCGTACAAAACACATAAACGCAATGTGGGCACCACGTAGAATTTTTTAATGTTAAACCTGGTGGTACGTAAAGTTACCGCTAGGCTTTAAAAGGTTAATGTCGGCTGTATGACAAACACCTATATTCTGTTTGGCGTTCCGTGTGTAAACAGATAGCCTACGTAACTTTATTGTGTTCTCCAGCGAGACGAAAGGAGGTTTCTCGTTAAATCAAATTCCAATCCTACAGCTTGTTTTCTTCGTCACTAACTATTCCGCTTTATTACGTTGTATAGACTTAAAAGTGTATTTCTTTGAGCCTGTAGAGATTTTTTTGTAGACTTTCTGAACGTATTCTGTAACGTTGTTAGAAACACTACTTTGTCTCCCTTTGTGGATAAAATGTTACAAAATTAATCATTAGAAACATGAACGAAATTCTACACTGTAAAAGGTACTGCGAAGGAAACAGCCTAGCCATTTTCCATCGACTGGCTGTGCAAAGTGGTTATGTACCATTCACTGTGCAGCCTCTTTTGCAAGAGGGCCATAGCCTTTTCCAAAGCCATGTCCCCAGAGAGTGCGATCCAGTACATCGTCTTCAAAATTCCACTATCTTTCTCTTTTCCTTAAGGTCATCCAGTAGCTGCTTACATCTTTTTCCTCATCTTTTCTTCCCTTATATCTGTCGTTCTATAACGTGTTTTAGAAGAAAATTCCTACGCGAGATGCGACGAATCCAACATTACCAAAATAAATCAGGGCCAGGATTACAAATTTCAGTATAGAACTGGAAGCTTGAGAACTCCAATTTCTTGTATTCTTGTTGGCTGGTGTGTGAAACAGCGGCGTACCTCTTAGACGGGAAGCGCTGCTGGTGTGTAACACGCACATAAGTCTGTTACACGAACTGCTGCTAGTGTCTGACAAGAGGCTACACGCCTGTGACTTTCCGGCCAGTAAATTACTGCACGGGCAATGGAGGGGAAATCTTTGTTGAGACGTTGGTCAGCCAGCTTTTCGGAACTGTGAATATTTTAGTTTCCATTGTTTTTATTCCCAACCGCATTTGCCGTCTTTGTTCTTGTTAGACTTGAAGTGATGGTTTTGTTCTGGATTCGTATTCCTGTTTCCTGTCGTAAATAACAGAAGGGTAGCGTCGCAAAATATGGCGACTTTTGGATATGTGTTTATTTCTTAACGTAAACGCAGTATATTGAGAGTTACTGAAGTTTTCACTGGTTTGGCAGCCGGAAACATATTTCAGCCTGACGTTTGTGTTTCAGTTAAAGCCATCAGTTAAACTGTCTGACGTATTTATTTTTCCTTCTCTGAAGGAAGGAAAATCTGTCCCTCTGGTAACACAGAATGAGAAATGTAGAATACTGACAATTGTTTGTTTGTTCAGGTCAGTACATAGAATCAGTTGATATGTATGTCCATTCCTCTTTTTCGTCGGATGTAGCATGACTACTGGTTTAACCCCTTAAAGCCCTTGTTGTAAATGCAACTGCTCCGCATTTTTCCCACAGGGGACATGTATTTTTGAATGATTCTGACAATAAGTAGGGATTATTTCCCTACCCAACATCAACTGGGTGATACTTTTTATAAGGGAGATGACCTGTGTTGTCTGCGAAGTAAGTAACTAAGTCTTTAAATATAATTCAGCCGAACATGTGTTTCAAACCATGGCTTAGTCCCCAGCCTCTCAGCATGGAGAATTCGGGGACATTCCGTGTGAGATATATGGTGACACAATGTCAGTGGTACAAGTTTTTCCCCTAGTACTTCGCCTTTTCCCTGTTAGCATTATTCCACCACTGGTTCATACTTGTCTTTGTCTTCGTTCTGCTTTTATTAGAAGGACAACCGGGCCAAGTGTCAAACCCCTGAAAGAAGCAATGTTTTTCTTTTACCGGAACATTAAAAAGAAATAGGTTTAATGTTTTTGATGCTTCAAAGGATTAACTCTTTAAATCTTCGTTGTTACTATATGTAATTTCAGGTTTACCGGTGGAAAAGTCACGTTCTGCCTACAGAGTGCATTTGTGTGTTTTGTATGGTTCTCAGAACAAAAGGCTGTTATTTCACTACACTGCAGTAATTTATAGGCTTTTGTAACCGAGGCGGAGTGTGTTTACTGCGCGGTACGAACTGGTTTCTTAATAGAATGCGGGGTACGCTTAGCCTTTAAGTAGGCCGTTCCACGGCAGAGGCAGTTAGTCGTCGGGCCTCATTCTCTCATCCCCTTAATTAAAAATAAATACATTTTAGAGGGTTTGAAAGAAGTAACTATAAATGTAACAAAATGTCCATATTTATGGTTCTATGTCATGTCTTAGATCGAACTCAAGGTGTGAATCGAGGATATTGAATGTATAATGATAGTAGATCTTAGATGAAGCACATGGTTTTAAATTATTTTAAATTAATTTGCATCAGTCGTTTTTTTCTGTGATTGTTTCTCATCACTGGGGGCAAAATATTTTATTTTCTTACGAACGAATTGGATGTCTATCTTAAATAAATAATGCGATTTTCATCTGTTTCGTTTGACATCGAAAATATTCTTGAAAGGAACTGAGAATTCGCAGTAACTGTACCGTGACGGTAATGCAGAAGAGAAGAAACTTCTTGGAGAACTTGCGTGCTACATCTTGCACGTAGCGGAAAAGGGCGGGGTGAGTCGAGAAAGAGTAGAAAGGAAAACAGAAATGCAGGAGGAAACATCCCCTTCCTTCACATGTAATCTTGGGGCTTTGAACCTCCCCGTTTCATAAATTAGCCTAACCTCTGCCACTGTTTCCTTCGACGAAATGCCGCTGCACTCTTAATGAAACTGAAGCCACAAGGAACACTTGGAACTGCTGTCGTTAAGAGCCCACCTGTCTTCCGCAGCTTGCAATACAACTGAAATTTGGGTACTGTATGTGTGTTAACATGCCAGATTTTAAGTAGAACCTGAGAACAGTTTCATCACGGCGCACGAAGAAACTTATTCCTTGCCAGATTGGCGTAAGAATGCGTGTGTGTCAAGTTACATGGTATGTCGGCGTAGGCCTATAAGTTCCGAACAAATCATAAAGCCTGCTCCAATGTTAGATTTCTAGGCCTAGGCATATTTTCGTTAGTATTGTTGCTGTTGTATTTTATTTTTATAAACAATTTATTATTTAAATGCACATTGCTCACGTATTAAGTTTTTTGGATATAACCTCAAAGGTTAGCATTATAGCAGTCCTTTCACGTCTGCACTTAGAAACGCCCTTTCGAGTGTGTATATGCATTATCTATTGCTGCACCAATTATCATATTCTGAGCCGTCATATGACGTCATTTATGGCGATAAAAATTCAAAAGTAAAGGAAATATTCGCAGGGCTGCCATGTTGTTACTTTATTTTCGGTGAAATAGTCACCTTAGAAATACTTGTAGACTTTACCAAGACCTATCATCAAACATCGTTTCCGAATCTAATACAGGTAATAAACGTTTCTATAGTCGATTCCGCCCTCAAGAAGTGGCACGTCCGCCATGTCTTAGTACTCATAATAGGATTACAGCCTGGGGTGTACTTCAGTGTGAGAATGTTCATAAAAAGTTCCGCGAAAATGGTAATTAGTTGAAAAGTTGGTATGTGGCGAGATACATACAGACAGAATGATCTCATAAGCCAAGTTGATAACAGGACACGATTTATAACTTTCTGTGTGTTACATCCTAGGAAAACATGGAGATGGGAACTTACGCTGATGAAAATAAAAGTCACGCATGTGCGTAACTAAGTACCACGCAATGTTTAGCTCCACACGTTCTTAATCTTGGCACTGCATGGACGTGTTAGAATTCTTGCCCCCAGCCGCTTTTCCCCCGTTCGAAGAGTCCGAAGTAGCCATCGAGTAGGAGGCCCCACAACCGGTCTAGACGCTGTGAAGAAGAGAAGAATATTTTGCCCTTTCCAAGAGTCGAACCTCGATTTCTTGGTCGCCCAGCTCCTTAGCCTAATTACTATAAAGACTGTTTTCTACTTAGGCAGATGACGGTTTTGTTTTCGCAGTTGTACTGTCCTGGGGGATGGCATGTGTCAATTACCATTGCAATGTTACACAGATCAAAGTTAGGAAGGAATGCGGAGAGCCACGACACTCGTAACCGAGAGGTAAAAGGTGGGTTAGTGTTGAGGGTAAGAGAAGTTATTTGGTTTTCACTTTGAATAGGTGTCTCCCACTGGCATTAATTATAGCATGTTATATATTGGTAACATTTATTTTTACCGCCATAAATTAATCGTTTCGTAGTCCTTAAGACTTCTACCTCCTCACCGTAGGTGTCGAGGTTGTTTATTTTCACTTGATCACACTCAGACACACACCACAGTCGGTAGGACTTCTCAGGACGAGGGATCGGCCCGTCGCAGAGACCTCTACCTGACAACACAAACATTCACAAGAGACAAACCTCCATGCCCCTGGTGGCATTCGAACCCCCGATACCAGCAAGTGCTCGGCCGCAGACCTACGCCTTAGACCGCGCAGCCACTGGTATCGGCTGCCATAAATTAATCATTACGCAAAATCGGCTGTGTAGGTGTGTAATAGGTTGTGGTTCTTTTCTCATTGTCGTTTCAGAAAAATGCACTTCGCCGTTTGCTAACCGCTGAGTTATGTTGACCCCATACGAGGAAATTCATTCTGACGAGAAGCAGAATGGAAAGAATTCCGAACCGTTATGATTATTTTATTCACCTTAATTGGTATAGACCTTGGTTTTGCTCTCCATTACCTTAATCACTGTTCAGTTACATTTAAATTGCATATTTTCAAACCAATAATCCAACTTTGTCCCACGTAGTAGGAAATAAAGTTTACTAATTTTGCACTCCGAATTTTAGCCAAAATTGGGGGTGTGAGTTATAAGGGGGTGGACTGTCGTTCCAATCAGTCTCGAAGTCCACAGGTGCACAGTATTTAAACGTGAAGCACGCTTGTGGGTCGCTGAATATCATAACTTTTGAAGCGACGCGATTGTGCACTGTCATATTTCATCTGGCGGCCAGAATCGGAAGCCGCTGGAATTAACTTGCTGCCTGCCGGCCATTGATCACTACTGTCTCTTTCAAATTCACGTTGACACCGCATTATTACCGACATCGACGGTTTCTTCCTGTTCTGCGATTGTTGTAAATTTGATGTCGTTACTCGTAACCCATGAAAGGAAATGTTACGGCACCTCGTACGTTAATATCCTATATCAGTCACTGAAGATTTGTAACAATGGCAGGGAAATGGCCACAACCAAACAACAATCCGACAACAACATAGCTTTGACATCCACATACCGAACAACTAGAAGCATTGTCGAGTGCAGCATGTGAGTTCGGGTCCAGACCTACAGTTTGGTCGTGCAAGTGCTACTGCTGTGTAGGCCACATGTTTGTGAAGCGTCATAAGGATGCACAAAGCAACAAGTGTGGGCGGAGTGATATTTATGTAAGAACAAATGGAACAAGCGACCAGCGTGGAAGATTGTTGCAATTTGGCAGCGTGATATAACCAGTGGATCGTTGCAGTATAGAACATATACTGCCTACATCCATCTTGCTGGTCTTAAAATTAACTTACTTAAATCCTTATTGCTAAGCTAATTTCTCAGTAGAGACACGGACTTCTTTGCAGCGTATTTCTTTAAACATTCGGTATATCTAAAGGTTCGCGTACGGTAACTTAGTGGAACGTACTGCTACCAGCCGAGCTAAACTTCGCCTAGTAGGTTTATTACTTTCCGCTTCTTAGGAGACTCAAAAATATGTTATCGTTTTCACAAGATACAGCGACTTGACTCTATCCCGAGCCAGATGAATTACATCCAAATCATCATACGTACCCTACTTTTATGTCGCATTTAATATTACCCTCTCCTCTACTTGTGAGTCTTTGTTCCGGAATACGGTTCATCTCTTCTTCACAATTCCACTCCCCTCATGTGATGAGTTTCAAGGTTTTGCCAAATATTATATTTACAAAGTTCTATGTTATATCATTTTTTCCAGCTTTGTATTGCTTTATTGGGTTCAAATATTGCTGACAGTGCCTTGTTTTCGAATAGTCTCATTCTGAGTTCTTAGCTTAGAGCGAAAAATCAGTTTCGCAGTCATGAAAAACAACAGGTATAAGTACGGTTGCGTGCTTTTGATTCTTGATGTTCTTTCGACCTTAATGAAATTGTTAGCCCAGTTTTATATAATATTACAACCTTTTGTACGACGAGAAGTTTTTAAATCAACAAAATTAAGCTTAGTCTTCTGTAATGTAATTTTTTTATTGGATACATTTCAATGAAAATTAAATTTGCACGAGAGCGTTTGTTGTAAACCCTATGTAGAAAAATATATGGGAAATTTTTCGGGATTTTCTGAGACATGTGGAATTGGACAAATACAATTTCTCCTTCCTGCTGTCACTTTGGGCTCAGAATGCATAGTAATGTATATAGGGCCTATTGTGTGTGTGTGCTTTAGGATTTAACTAATATTCTGTATATAAAGGTATGAGAATTAGAGCAGACACAATTATAAACTTAATTGCCATGTTAATAGATTACACTTCATTGGCTCTCTTCTTCGATAAAAACCGTTTAACCTTTTAAAGCCTAGCGGTAACTTTACGTACCACCAGGTTTAACGTTAAAAAATTCTACGTGGTGCCCACATTGCGTTTATGTGTTTTGTACGGATCTCAGAACAAACAGCAACTTTTGCCTTATAAAACATTAACAGATTGGTTTTTATAACCGAAGTGGAGAGTGTTTACAGCGCGGTACGCACGGAGTCCTTATATAAAACAGATACGCTTCCTCTTTAAAGGGTTAATAGGGACCAAACTTTGCAATTTATTCTGTAACTTCCAGCGGTTTCTCATATCGTTGAATTTGCTGCATGACACTTCCGTCATATTAATTACAAATCCTTTTGTAAGGATTTGTGGTTGCACTGTTCGGGTATACTAAAGTCATACGATATTCAGTCCAACAAAATGCATTCTTTTGTTTCCAGATTTTCTATATTAATCAGTTGAGGGACTGATTAACAAGATATTGTAATATAGAATATCTGAAAACAATTGGGTGCATTTTATTGGACTGAATATCGTGCGATTTGCTTGTCGACAATGCACGGTACGAACAATACAAAATTTATCAGATATACTTCTTTTATTCTTTCGAAATTTTAAAAATATCTTGGGTTTTGCATATCATATGCATTTCAAGTGTACAGGCAGATTGTAGTATACGACATTAGACCTTCTCACAGCGGTGCTATTGAAGGAAAAAAGCCTTCTTGGGTGTTAACGCTGTGTCGAAACAACGCAACACCCCAGAAAAACGTTCATCTTGATGCTAAGGTGTGTTACATTTTGAAACTGAAGTCGTAATGGAGCAGTTAAATGTGAGAAGGAAAAGCTGCTTATACATTTGAACGTAAATTCACATTTCTCGATCTGCTGTAGCTATACTTAGTAGCCATGGACAAGACTTTACATATGTTTTATTCTTTTTACAATTTGCAGTCGTGCCTCTTTTACGATAATTTCCTGAAGCGCAGGATTTCTTTCCAGTAGGAATTCACCTCTCTGAGAACTAATACCAGTCTCTAGAATATGGAAATAAAAAGAAAACTGTTGAAAAACTGTTCACTCGCCCGAGTGAACTTCCAACAATTTTCTTTCCTCCTAGTTTTTTCTTTTAAATTCTTTTTTTCTGCAATCCTGCTTTCAGTTCTCACATTTCTTAGCCCTTCTCCTTCAGCACCCTTTGCCTAGGGGTTGCTCAAACCTCGAATCCTTGCTATAACTGTTCGTGTCGTGAGTCCCCGTTTACTGCTTACTTACGAGTAAGCAGCGAGGATTGCAAAGGTCCTGGCATCTGTCCCACTTCGTCCATTCAGCCGCGAATGATTAATGAGTTTCTGGAAGAACAGCGAATGCGTTGAGATATTTGAGGTACAAGGACAGAGTGGCGTGCCCTGATGCCCCTTCAGTTCACAGAATGTGAAGTGAGGTACCGTACCGCATCTGGATGTGGAAGTATCCAGTTCGATGTTCGTCGCAGTTTATTTCTAGGACATTTAACCTTTTAAAGCCTAGCGGTAACTTTACGTACCACCAGCTTTAACATTAAAAAATTCTACGTGGTGCCTACATTGCGTTTATGTGTTTTGTACCTATCTCAGCACAAACAGCAACTTTTGCCTTATAAAACATTAAGAGACTGGTTTTTATAACCGAAGTGGAGAGTGTTTACAGCGCGGTACGCACTGAGTCCTTATATAAAACAGATACGCTTCGTCTTTAAAGGGTTAATAGTGGCACAAACAATGCCACGTTTCTGTAACATCTTTTGAATTCGAAATACATAACCCTCTTATCAGAAGAATAATACAAAAGGAAAATTGAAACGGAGAAAAGTAGAAAAAAAAAGAAATGTTGTAGAGAAAGATGAAAAGGGAAAACGCCAGATATGAAGAGGGGCGAAGAGAAGAGATAAAGAATTAAAAGAGGGAACGAAGGATAAAAGGAAGAACGCGAAATCTCCTGTTAGATTGTGTTAATTTCCTCCCAGTAGTATAAGGTTTGAGAATGGCATTCTGAAATGAAGCTGTGTGGTATAACCCACCGTGTCACGAATTGCGTGACGCTGGAAACGTCGCGACTAATTTGTTTCGAATATCATTACAGCGTTTTGTGTCATGTCTGTCTTACATTTTTCTCGGCATACTGAGTGAACATCGTCTGCATTAATATTTCACAGACTCCGTGTACGAATTATTAGCAAGTAGCTTTTGAAACGGCAAATATATAATAACCGGATGGTAGGCGGTTGCTGTATATTTGGTGCTGAAATTGGTGTTAGTCTTTTAAAATTTAGGCTACGTGGTACAAGGGGGTGGGGTGACAATGTACGGTGTTAATTATGTTTCTTTATAAAATTTTTTAACATTCACCCTGATGCCGTTTTAATGCTTCGTAGCATGCATACTATCATTCGCAACTTGGCCGAACTTTTCTGTATCCACTGTACTGATCTTTACTGCTTGCATCAAATGAAACGTGTTTAAGTTTTAATAAATTAAGAAATAAGTTGTGAAGACGACATTCCTTACGTTTGTATTTCCAGAACTCACAACGATATGCATACTGTAAACGTTCCAGTGGCAAGTCAGTCCAACAGCATATATCAATATAAAAATGTAAGCCATTTAGTTTTGAATAAATTAAGAAGTAAGTTGTAAAGACGGTATTCATTACATTTGTAAAAGTGTTTCGCTTCTTCGTTATGTGAGTGCTGTGTATTAAATTCAACCACGGTGCTGTATTTTAACCCTTTAAAGACGAAACACATTCTGTCTAGTGTAAAGACTCAGGGCGTAACGCGCAGTAAACAATCTCCACCTCTGTTTTAAAAACCAATCATTTGATGACGTGTCAGCTAAAAGTTGCAGATTGTTCCCGGATAAGTGCAAAACACATAAACGCAATGTGAGCACCATGGAGAATTTTTTAATGTTAAACTTGGTCGTATGTAAAGTTACCGCTAGGCTTTATAAGGTTAATAAAACTTGTATTTTATACAAATACTGATTGCAGTGACTTTAACATTTGTTGATTCCTCAGATCAAATTTCCTATTCGAAATTACGAAGTTTGACCATAAGTTCTGCGACGAAATCTTTTATTGCTAGTTATTTAATGTGCAATTTTTTGAACATGAACCGCGGGATAACTAGATGAATGTTTTGCACTTTTCATTTTCCTACATAATGTCAGTCAGCTTCAACAGCATTGCACCCGCGAGAAACAAGAGCCTGTATCCCCTTCCTGTACCAATCTGACGGAAGTTAATGCCATACGACTGGGATCCCATAAAGTTGAGTTCCCCACACGTAGTTGTGTTCAGACCCTCTGCTGTGATGCGACGGCAGTGCCGTATATGGTTGCTTCCTGCACCTCCTCCAATCACAACCGCTGTAACATATATCTTAACCTCATTAATGGTCTGAAGGTGGCATAGTAAAGTAACATTGGAGAAACAACTCGCTGTAGGATATATATATATATAATATGTGCTTTCCTTTATACATCAAGTTGATTTTTCTGTAGCTTATGAGTAACTTTATCCTGTGTATTGTCCTTGAACTTTTCAAGCCTAGCGGTAGCTTTACGTACCACCAGGTTCAATATTAAAAAAAATTCTACGTGGTGCCTACATTGCGTTTATGTGTTTTGTACGGATCTCAGAACAAACAGCAACTTTTTGCCTTATAAAACATTAAGAGATTGGTTTTTATAACCGAAGTGGAGAGTGTTTACAGCGCGGTACGCACTGAGTCCTTATATAAAACAGATACGTTTCGTCTTTAAAGGGTTAAAATACTCGGCATGTAAATATTTTATATACAGTATTACTTGTATTGTAAACCACTTCTGAGTTATCTTTTCTTTATAAAGATTTAGTTGATGTCTGAACAAGTAAAAATAGGCAATAGTTCCCTTCGCATGGCTTGCTTTCTTCAGGTCATAAATCTCTTCCAATTTGTATTTTTTTTTTCCAGAATTTGTCAGGTAGTACATCACGCGCTTCCATTCAGTGCTGTACATGTATCTGCGTTCGTGATACGCGATCCATTATCCTGCGCTTTGTGTATGCCTCTGTTACCTTCAGTACTATTTTTGACATCGGATTTGAAAAGAATAATAAAAAATTTACTGTTTTTTGTTATTCTCACAAAAGGAAATGGGATATTGTATCATCAATCAAAAATCGATTTTGTATAGTTGCGTCAAAACATCAGCATATAAGAGGAAATTCCGCGGAACGCGGTTGTAGAGAGCAGCACTGAGAGAGTAGGTGGCTTAATTGAATCAGAGGGCCCTCATCTCAGCGACTGACTGGATCACTGTTAGTAGGAATTCATAATGTTATCCTTTGGGTAGAATAAATGATGAAAAAAATATTGCAACGTATTACACAGTATAAAACGAAAGGGTGCTGAAACCGTGATGATTATGTAAGCTCGGAACAGACTATACAGTGCTTATACCACAAACTGAAGATCCACAGAAGCTTTTGCTCTTTGTTTGTTAGAGTAATGTACTCGGGATTATTTACTGTGCATATTTCATTCTGCTTCAGTGTACTCAGCAGCATTGCAATGATGTGAGTTATGTGGTCCATATGTATCAGATAATCATTTGACCAAGAATAACAAACGAGACGCTGATATCATCACTTCGTTTCACTGCACTGGCTAGAGACAGTAACAGATTTACCCCATTTTTGATGTTACAGAGTGTATTTACTTTCTCATTAAATGTTCATGAAGTGTAACACTTGTTAATGCACATGTTATATTAAGCGCTTTTGTTAAAGTAATAGCTGGACTCTGTAAAGTGACTAGCACAAAAAATAGGCCACAGACGGTAATGTTTAATATTTTAATCGCCTCTGTAAGGGCGACATAATGACTAGATTGGCGTGTTTCGCTATATTCCTTTTTACTGAACGGCTCCCTCATGATGGCACCTGGGTGCCGAAACATGTAGCAGTTTTATAATAGCTCATGTATGTATTTTATTCAGTGCGTAAGTTGGTTGGTGTAATAAGAATATTCATCGTATGAATAACTTGGAAAAGTCTGTTTGTGGTCATGAATGTTAAATACATACGTTTCTTGGCTACACGTTACACAGGGAAGTAAGTTTGAATATTTATTAATTAAGCCGCTGTATCTTATACAAATATCAGACGTTATTATTAAGCGGTAAGGCCGAAGGTGCAACTTACCCCGCTCTAATTAACACTGCATTGCCGATAGGGAGGTTGCGGGGGGGGGGGGGCAATTACACATCTCATGAGACTTAAAAGACCTTTCTTTCTACCAAGGCCACAGTGGTGACTAGGTTGCGTAGTGGGGCTGTGCGGTAACCGAGTTTCCTATTTTGATCTCAGTAACCCGGTGATTGGAGTAGCCCCGCACTACCGTGTAGTGGAAAGGCACATTTCAGATATTCGTATCGGCAGTGTTTTTCTCGAAAATAATCACGAATTGAAAATGTATTGACAGTAATCAGAACGAACGGGCTAAACGTGTTAACGCTCTGTGTGGAAATTTCGTAACTTGTAAAATTTACATAATTTTAAATGGTTTTAAATTGTTTATTTATACTTTAATTAAACGTTCCCATTTTTAGATGAAGTGGTGTTTTATTCCAAGAAGCGTCAGATGTACATTTTCCACATGATATCACACAGACCTTTGATACAAATAATTGTATACTAATTTTTGGTGGCAGAACGTCAAATTCCGCAACTAAACTTTGCCGTCTAGCTGCATTCGGTGATCTCAAAGTCTTTACCGTTCAAAAAGTTGCAACTATATTTATTTTTTGTTGTTATGAAACATCAAATTTTCAAAACACGCAAAAGATTGCCATAAATGTCTAGTTAAGAGCAGGATGATAGTTCAGATTTCGAAAAATTGTCTTTCAAAAATATTCAGGGAAAAAAAATTTAATTGAAAATTTGTTTAAAAGATTTTGCCACCAGTAACGAGAGGCGGGTATGTCTTGGCCTAAGGCTGCGGGGAGGGCACCGGCAGCGTATGGTGGGCCCTAGGCGAGGCCAAAGGTAGAGCAACAGTGTTGGCGACAGAACAGAGATGGTCTCTTACCGCAAAGTGTGGCGCCTTTCATGAAGCAGCTGGCGACCGGTTGCATTTAAGCGGGACCCGCGTTGTGGAGACCGCGGCAAAGCGGTCATCCGCGGTCAGAAGGAAGGATAACTCACATTTCCGGGATTGCTTGACATTGAAGAAGAAGGCACACGGTCGTTCGAAACGTCTTTAACTACTATCAATTGTGAGGGCGTAACGTGCCAAAAGAATTTAATCCTACAGAACCGCTGGGAGAACCTGCAAACTTGCAGAGCAAATGACGATTCTTGAACTGTGTCATCCGTTGTATATAGAAGGATGGAAGAAGTAACATAATTCCTTACATTAAAAAAAGTAATTGTATTGCATCTTATAGTGTTCATTTTATTGCTTGTTTTGATTTAGACATGTGAGTTCTGGTTTGTTTCTAAGCGTGAAGTAATGTTTCTTTATCTAAACGTTTTTGTTACGTTGTAAAGGAACCAGAGAGCAGAACTTGGCAAAATTTAGAGAATGTAAAGATATCAGGCAAGGAGACTCAAGAAAATGGGTGGATATAAGATGGCATAAAAAGATACGAAAAGAAAACATTAGATTTGAGTGGGAAAACATTGTGGTGGATTTTTTTCCCCGTCTGAATCATAAAAATGGCTATTTTGAAACTACTTGCGGTTGAAAACGTCTGCTGATTTTATTCCCTCATGTGTCGTTATTCTGTAAACACAAGGGCGTGGCAGTGGAATGGATAGAAGAATGTAGTTGGCTTATGTTACGAAACATTTTTTGTGGAGAAACAAAGCGATGGGGAGGGAACCGCGTGTACAAAGTAACCCAGGCCGCGACATTGCTACGTACAGAGAACTGGATTTGCGATCAGTTTGTTCCGAAACTAGCTGAAAGCATTGGAGGCATAGTAACTCATTAGGTGTGGTGACTAGGCCACGGGCTAGACAGCCGAGCAATCGTGGTTTTACTCCTGTTAGGAACCAGAAATTTTCTTCAGTTGAACCACGGGCTGGAGACAGTATGGGCTTAAACTTCCCATCCAGTGGGCTCAAGATTCAGCTGCTGCCGCCACAAACACTCCAGCTCCTATCAGATTATTCTTTGATCTAGTCTAGATGAACTCTAAGTAATGAACTGCACCATACTGAAAACTTTATCAAACGCAAAGTGCTAGGTTCATTGTACACAGCAGTCATTCCGCTGGTGACATTAGTATCGCTTGAATGGCACTCAGCAAGTCGGTTGAATGGCACTCAGCAAATCGGCTGAATTAGCAAGGCTTCTGATTTGTATTCTGGAGGTGCACGATTCTTATCCCGGACAGTGTACCAGTATCCTGAGTGGTTTCTTTCATTTTCCTCAGTCCGTCCAGCGAGATGATGAGATAGTATGTTAGAATATGTCACGACATTTTATTTCCATATATTTTGCCGAATAACTACTCACTGTCATCAAATTCGACACTGTGTTGTTGAGGTGTTGACGGTACTGTATTGTAATGTCATTACACGGTGACGTTCTAACCAGTATCAATGAACTGTTTACTGGAGATGCAAAATTGTTACAGGGCCTGTATCATAATTATCATATTCGTAAGCTTGGGTTTCCCAAGTGGTCAGTTGCTTCAGGTTTATCCCTGTATAATTTTTTGTACTTCCTAGACTTGTCATATGTTCCGTCAGTGACATCCTCCCTAATATTGTTAGCTGTGCGAGATTAGGTCAGGAGTGAAAATCATGAATCTCATTATATAATTTTTTCGTCTTCTGTTAGCGCCTAAAATGTATAGAAGGTAAATGAATGAAGTTGGGCCGTGCCATGGCTCAGGCGGTTAGCCGCCGTCCTCCCACTGCGGAGGCCCGGGTTCGATCCCGGGTCAGTCCATGTGGTATTTGTGGTGGACAAAGTGGCAATGGGACAGTTTTTCCCGGAATACCTCGGTTTTCCCCTGTCAAGTTCATTCCACCGATACTCCATTACTAGGAAAAGGACAAAAAATAATCATAATCATCATCATTTTCATCACAGGGTTGCACAAGAAGCCTCAAGGCTGCGGTGCGTCCGTAGCTTCTGCTGGGGGGGCCCTTCAGCACTAAAAATAAAAAAGAATCAAGTTGGTGTTACTTATTTAGGGCATTACACTGGTACAGATGTTATATAGTTCCCGATTACTGGGAATTCTGTAAACATTTTTCGGCAACGTTTCTGCCTTTACATGTCAGGGAATTTCGCATTTCAGTAGGCATTTCAGTATAAATGGCTATGCTGAACGGATGTGCACCCAGAATTTTTCACTGAGGGACGGCGGGGGCTGACTCTGAGGCTGTATAATTATAAGTTGTGTTTGATTTTAAAAAAATATGCTATAAAATCTTGTCGTAAGTATAGCTGTAACATAACACTCTTTGCAGCAGCATTTGTATACATACACATATAACTGCATGTTCCCTGACTCACTCACCTAATTTAAATCGCAATATATAATTGTCTTGTTTTTAAATTTCATCTCATACTTCCTGTCTCTTCTTATATTTTACAAAATTCTAACATACTAGTCATCAGCCGTTTTCAGTGGCTGATTTCGGCTGAAGTATAAATCATGTAAAACGTTATATATAATCGTGTCTACAAAATCTGTATTTCTTAAATTTCGATTTTGGGGGAGGGGGGAGGGGCAGGCAGCAGTTTGGCACCACCCCTGTCCCCTTGGGTGCGTTCCTTTTGCTGAATGAAGTGAAACGCCTTAAGGGTCCAGTTCTTGGTGTACTGGGTTGTACCTTTCGAAATATTCTTCATGATGTTTGACTGCTTTTGTTACTCTTTCCCTGTTACACGCACTGGGTCAATTTGCCAAAGAGCATCACATCCATTGTATATAACACTGACGTCCTCGCCTAACACTGTATCTTTCGACCACAAAATTCTGGCATCTTACTTCAACTAGAAAATAGCGACATTTTATTTTCTTTTTTTCGATCAAGAACGAGCAAATACGAGCTAGAAACTCAGGCAGTTTGTCATCGCTCTTGAACAAGGTTTAGGCCTACCCAGTATTCTTTCCTGCCTCCCTCTCCCAAAGCCATCGACACTCGGATATCACCCCTCCCCCTGTGGGCCTCTCTCCATTGCCTTGTTTCAACTCGCTCAACTATGATAGCAGAAGAGTTTTGGCAGAAATACTAGACCGCCCAGCTATACTGAAACTGTTTATAGCCGAGTTCACACATACAGCTGTTTTCTTCTATTTCGATATTTTTTTGTTCCGCTTGTCCGTCCGTATGTCACAGCGGGCATTGGCGTATTTAATGAGAAGTGCTGAGATAGGAGGCAGTGAGAAGGGAAGTGAAACGGAGAAAGAAGTCTGTAAGAATATATAGACTAAGCAAAAATTGTCTGTTTTAGGGTAGAGAGCGACAGATATAAGATGAAAGAGGTAATGAGAGGACACGACTGTTAATTGTAGGAATGGAGTGTTTCATTATGTAAATGTGTGATGTGTGGGAGGGAACATAACGTAGACGTAAAAACTAAACGTAAGTAGAAAATGAAAATGAAAGACAGAAAGTGGACATTTATAACATCCTGCCATAAGACACTGTACTGAGAAGTTTTATTTCACTCCACCACGCCCATGCACCCAGTTTGACATCACGTGTTTCTAAATATCATCGCCTGGCTCTCTTACTTGGTCTGTTTTCTTCAGGTACTCTGAGCAGTATTTTGAAATGATATGCATTCATCATCCCCCCAATTCCTGATACAAGTTCTGTACATCTTGTCTTGTGTTAAGTTTGGTTAAAATATGCAATGAATACTACAAGATTTTCATTGTGTACTTTTCGTGGGACTCTTCTTTGTTCTGTCTTAAATCCAAATATTTTCTTATTGGGCTTACTCTTTTTAGGACTCCCACTCTCTTCTTTTATTAGCATGAGACACCCCACGTGTTTGACAGACATTTATATTAAAGTGTAAAATCACGATTAGTTTTTACCTTGGTAGTTACGCTTCACGTTCGGAGACCGTAACAGAAATGATCCTAAATTAAATTCGAAGAAACATTCCTAGAATTGTGTCCGCTTTCAAATTTTTATAAAAGTGATGTTCATTTATTAGGTCCATTTCATATATTTAACTTTGCCGTATTACCGAAGGATTTATTTTCTGTCTGTGTACAGTGGGACGCTTTGCAAGCGCCCACTCTGGCCGCATCGTCAGATGTCCCTCCTTTCAAGTACATCCCTCCCATTGCATATAATTGCATTGGGAAAGACGCATATAGAGTTGAATTATTAATAATAACTATTATCATTATACTTATCCCCACTGTGCCATAATCATTATTAACCTTTTAAAGCCTAGCGATAACTTTACGTACCACCCGGTTTAACATTAAAAATTTCTACATGGTGCCCGCATTGCGTTTATGTGTTTTGTACGGATCTCAGAACAAACAGCAACTTTTGCGTTATAGAACATTAAGACATGGGTTTTTATAACCGAAGTGGACAGTGTTTACAGCGCGGTACGCACTAAGTACTTATAAATAACAGATAGACTTCGTCTTTAAAGGGTTAATTTTGCTGGGAGCTCGGGGAAGCAAACGATAGTTATTAAACGTCATATCCTCACTGAAGCCAAATACGCCCAGCTGCATTGTAACAAAGGCATAATGTAAGGGTACACGCTACACTGTCGATGTAGTTACGGGAAGAGGGGCCGTTTCCCTTTCCCAGTTTTGACCAATTCTCTGTTCCTTTAGCAGACCTGTACTCCTAATATCTGCCCATCAGAAGATACGCGGAGTATTTAACTGCAGTTATATCTCCCTGCGGGTGTCCCATGTCCGCGACCAACACCGTATGCTCAAGCTGCAGCACTCATGAAGCTGAAGGAATGACAGATCTGTTTTTGCGAGATTGAGCGTGGGGAAGGAGGCAGCTGTGTAGCATATCAGCCACATTCGTCGACTTCCTGCTTTGCGTTTTCCCTGTTGGGACTGTGATAGCAGGCCCATTACTTTGCTGACGTTAAATCATTCTGAAACATATTTCTGTGTTGCATTATTCCCGCGCTGTATTTATCATCTGCTTCAGTGTAATTCCGAAATTAGTGTTTTTGTAGTGTATGCAGCGTTAGTAGGCCTAATGTGGGTATGAAACCACCACTATTTCTAGTGCCGATGTGTTAACTGCACTAAACGAATTCTTTGCTACCTGATATATATGTTCCTGATATCGTGGTGTTTTGTAGGATTAGTTCGTTCTATTTATTTTGAAAATTTTGCAGCCCAATTTCAGATATCTTAGCTCACTGCGGCCTGCAAACCAAATGAGTTTGACCTGCCTGGAAGGCATTTCTTTCTGTTATGGGATTTATTGCAGAAGTGTCTATAATAATACAGCACTGCTTGTACGGAATTTGCTAATTAACGTAACAACAGTGAACTAATTATCAGTGAAATATGATTATGATGCTCTGAGTAAGCTACTTGATACAAATGACGGACAGATGGAATTGGTGCGGATTAATTATGCCACTGTGTGTGTCACAAATGTCAAGAATCGAATGCTGTGTAATCTACAAGTGTACGTGTCAAAAGACAAAATTGGTATGTGTGAGAGTGGTAAAAAAGAAAAGAGATCTTATGGCGATTTATTAGAACAAATAGAGTGTTTTGCTGGTGCAAATATATTTGCGAAACATGTCATTCAGAAACCCGAAGTGAAACGTTGTCTTGATATAGCAGTTTTGATTCTAGGCACTTGGATGTGTTGAGGAAGATGTGCTGTGTGATAGACTATGAATACTCGTTTAAGTTTGACTTACTCCTTCCGGTCGCACTATGGCCCTGGGGGCGACTCAGCCGGTAACAGAAATGATTACCAGGAATATTTCCTGGGGGATAAAGGCGGCCGGTGCGTATGGCTGACAACCTTACAACCTTCATGTGCTGACTGTCTAGAAATCTGGGAGCCTCAACCTCCTGGAACCCTAGGAGCCTGTCCAGACCTGTATAGGGAAAGCTTTACCTTTACCTTATCTCTCGCTTAAGTGAAAATGGCCATCCTCTGTCGGCTTATAAATATGAATAAAGAATGGACGTGTTCAGGGATACGAAACGAAATCGTGTCACAGAGTTGGTACAAGTACGTTTGTAGTGTTATCGACAGCTTATATTTGAGTAAAACTATATGGAAGAGTGTTTTTAAATTTAGCCATAATAAAGTTTACCATCCATCAAGTTGCGTCTGAACGCCAGCTGGTTGAGCAAACCTTCGATACGAAGTTAATCTGAAATGTCTTTCTCTAGAAAAAGCGGATGTAGCAAGAAATAATTCAGCATGATATTTAACTCTACAAGTAATTTAACAAGTATTCGGATATATTGCTCTTGAAAATGAATCATTCTCAGATATAAAAGTCAAATCCCTTTACAGACATTAGTGCGGTACTGACGCACCAGAGATGCGGTGTGCTAAATAATTTTTGAAATAGCGATCCTTAGAAACCGAGTGCACATTGCCATGATGTATGGTACGGTTGGGTGTTCCCCCAGTTCACACTGCTAAATGGCTTGCAAAGAGACCGGTTCAATGCGCTGTTCATTCGTCCAAAAAGTTCGCTTACACCTACATGATGTATATCTTGTGGTGTGTTTTGAGCATAATTACGCGTTACTAATCCTCATATCGGATCAAACTCTATTCCTGTCGTAAACTCTGTGACGATCCGATGAAACGACGCCTTACTTCAGCTGCCGAGTATTTTTTTTTAAGTACGGGAACGTTTAACTCTTTCAGCAAGTCTGTCATCTAAGGTTTCGGTAAATATACAGTTACTGTGTTCGAAATGTAGTTTGATATTCACAGTACATCTCAGGCGATCTATTTAGAACCGACGATCTGAAATTTTGTCCTTATTATCTCCCCAGTATCATGTGATTTCTTGTAACTGCAGACACGTGCGTTAGGTGCTGATGATTTCCAAAAGTAACCTGTCGTTATTTATCAGTCCAGAGGTGTCTGTTCTTAATTGTGTCCATAAGAATTTGTCTGTAGGTAGCAGAACCACATAATCTATCAAGCTGTCTTTCAAGAACGTCTCACGTATATGGCTTTCAAATGCAGTGAAACTGTGGTTGCATGTTATTGGATATATAAAAGCGCAAGCAAATTAGGTGGGAGGGTTATCTTTGGCACTAACGGTTAGAGATAGGAATTTTCTAATTTTAGTGTTGGAAATTTTGAAGGTCTTCATACAGAAGTAAGAGTGCAATTAAGTGGGATATTGAAAAGCGCTTTGTTATGAAAAAATATTATTTTCTGCAAGTTACCTAAGAGTCTGTTGCTAAGCATGTGAAACACTCAGAAACGTGGGTTAGATCCCAGGACATTTCAAGTGGCATCTGTGATGGACCGAGTGTTATTGGGACAGATTTTTATATGAGTCTTTCGGTTGTCCGGTGATGCATACCCTTATTCATCACCCGGGAAGATACAATAGGTCCATTTGCTACCTCAATACCAGTGAAATCGGTCTCATACCACCCGCCGAATCATGGTAATCGGTGGGAAGCGCTATGTCTTGCGTTAAGTGGAGAGCATAGATTTTTGGGAATGGCGTTCTCAAGAGAATATTTGGACCTGAGAGGAAGTTACTAACAGGTAAAGCAGTCCCATTACAGGCCTGGACAAGCCCTTAGGGTTCCAGGAGGTTGAGGCTTCCATATTTCTAGACAATCGGCGCTTGAAGGTGGTAAGGTTGTCAGCCCTACGCACCGGCCGCGTTTACCCCGCAGGAAATATTCCTGGTACTCATTTCTGTTAGAGGCTGAGTCGACCCCAGGGCCATAGTGCGGCCGAAAGGATTATGCTATCGGGAATCGAAACCGCGACCTGCCGGTTTGTAGGGCAGTGCCTCAACCAACTGCGCCACCGCGGCCCCCAGTTGCTAACAGTCATAATGCGCAGATTCACTAATCATTTGTATTTGTTGTCGAATACTGATGGGCTAATCAAGTCAGGGATGACGGGATGGGCAAGCCTTGTGTCACGGATGGGAAATTCAGACACAATACTGTAAGGAAATTTAATCGGTGTCTGACTCAGAAAAATCCGGTTTTTTCCTTCAGGATTCGTGTTGATATTATCTCTAGTCATCTACTCCTTTACTTTCCAGGAGTTCTTTGTTCTTCAGACTTTTATCCCAAAAATTTTCTATGCATTTCTGTACTTTTCCCTGTTTGCTGTATTCCTCTCCAATCTCATCATCTTTTTTTAACGTCTTGATACTTGCCAAATAGTACAAATGGCGATTCTTGTCATTATACAGCTTTCTCCAGTCTTTTCTTCCTTCTTCCCTCTTAAGTTTACATTCCGGTTGTACAATTAGCGGTGTGTAGTTGACAGATGTGAAGGCAGTAACGCTGAAAGAGATGTCCGCTTTGGGAATAGCGTTCCATGCCCGTAGGGTTAGGGTTAATGCATACTTGGTCCTTTGTCATTACAGATTCGTCTCTCATTATCTCTAATCAAACACCATTGATGCAATTAACGTGACATTCATCATTGCAGTACCCTAAACTGTCGCCTCTCTAGTGGGTCGTTATACTAAATGAACAAATGTGACAGTCATGGAATATGGACACACACAGTTGGTGATTAGGGGAAGCAACTCCAATTGTTATCTTGCGGTTATGGTTGCGGTATTAGGAAACTGGTAATAGCCTTATGTAAGGTTTATGCATATCCAGTATAAAAGTATGAAACTAGAAACCAGGTATACGTGAAAGTCTCTGTATTGGTGTCCGTCGTTTCGATATTTGTTAAACCTGCCCTCGGGTACGTATTGGCACTGCAACGAAACACGTTAGACCTATGCGTGTGTTATTGACACTTGCATTACAAATCTGGGCTCGCATTGCTTTCTTTCTTCGTGTTTACACCCCTTTTTATTCCGTACCGAATATTTATCATTCATATCCTGCGTACAAAAATAGGAACTTGACGCTTTTGTTTCAGTAAGTATGGGTGGCCAGTAAAGCTTGCTTAATAGAAAAAAGTGAGATAGTGAAGTTCCACTAATACTTTTATACTATTTTTACGCTATTCTACGGTACATGATTAAGGATCTGAGTTTTAACATTTATACAGGTACCTGATGATGGCTCGGCCGAGCCGAAACATGTGGTATTTGGCACAACCTTAGAGTAAATGACGTAGTGCGCAGAATATATATATATATATATATATATATATACTGTGGGTCTGACTATGTTTATTGCCACTGTATTTACACTAACACACCGGGATGACACAAATTAAGGGGAAAAAAAGGAAATTTTACCGGCAGCGCAGCTGTAATTTTACTATAAATTAGTGATTTATTTACATAATCGCAACTGTTCCCGGTTTTTGGCCATCTTCAGGCGAAATCATAGTTTTAGAACGTCAAAGGCGGTATGAGATTCAGAAAGGCCTTTCCAATTGCTCTTGTGTAGATAGCGTAATATACGTAGTTGGAATTCGTATATTTGTATTTTACGAAGCATTTATAAAACAGCGGTGTATAAAGTTATTAAGTAAACGTTATGAAGAGAGTAAAATCTCGAGGTTGAACAGTCATTTTTATTAGATGTAAATACGCGAAGTCATACATACGTGTAGAGGTATTTAGCTGGACGGTTTTGTATGTTGGTATTTATCTCACAGTGCCCATGGAAGGTCTTTCTGTGTTCTTTGTTTTGTGTTTTCGATGGTAAGACACGTAGTCATTATAACTTAACGAGAACGTGATGCTTTATGCTATGCCGGTATTTTTGTAGATTCAGCTAAGTTCGTTGCATTACTGTACTGATCCAGTTACTGAGGGAGTTTCTGGCTGCCTTACTGATTTAGAGACAAAACCACAACATAAAGATAGATGGTAAATCCTTTGAAAGGGTGGAAGAATTCAAATATTTGGGAACAGCCCTAACAAATCGAAACTCCATTCGTGAAGAAATTAAGAGCAGAGTGAAGTCGGGGAATGCTTGCTATCATTCGGTGCAGAATCTTATGTCTTCCATGTTGCTATCCAAAAACACGAAGATTAGGGTATATAGAACTGTAGTTTTACCTGTTGTTTTGTATGGGTGTAAAACTTGGTCTCTCACACTGAGGGAGGGACAAAGACTGAGGGTGTTCCAGAATAGGGTGCTGAGGAGGATAGTTGGGCCTAAGAGGGACGAGGCGACAGGGGAATGGAGAAGACTACATAACGAGGAACTTAATGACCTGTACTCATCACCAAATATTATTCGGGTAATCAAATCGAGAAGAATGAGATGGGCGGGAATTGTAGCACGTATGGGGGAAAGGACAGGTGCATACACGATTTTGGTGGGGAGACCTGAGGGAAGGCGACCACTTGGGAGACCCAGGCGTAGATGGGAGGATCATATTAAAATGGATCTTGAAGAAGTGGGATGGGGGCATGGACTGCATTGAGCTGGCTCAGGATAGGGACAGGTGGCGGGCTGTTGTGAGTGCAGTAATAAACCTCCGGGTTCCATAAAATGCGGGGAATTTCTTGACTAGCTGAGAAGCTGTTAGCTTCTCAAGAAGGCCTCTGCTCCATGGAGTCAGCCAGCCAGTCAGTCAGTCAGTCAGTCAGTCAGTCAGTCAGTCAGTCAGTTAGTTAGTTAGTTAGTTAGTTAGTTAGTTAGTTAGTTAGCTAGCTTACTGATTTAGACAGACAGACAGACAGACAGACAGACAGACAGACATGTAGGCAGAGTTACAGACATACTGTCCGACTGTAAAGCAATCAGAAGCCTCTCAGTGGACAAGATTGTAAGCCAGCTTCATCCACCTCTTAATATCACAAACATTTTCTCTAAAATTTACCGTGGCAATACGCTGCCACCTCATCCTCTTCCACCTAGAGGTGTCTACGTCAAAGTCCTGTATGTATTTCTTCTGTCCCTGGTCCGTGCTGCATTACGAGTCTTTCTTGTTGTTCTTCGTTTCGTTGCTGTATAGCAGTAGCGTAGTAAAATACAGAATATCCTACAATTAACTAATGAAATTGCCTACATTCTGAATGAAACTTCAGGTCTTAAGTTTTCCCCAGACCGCCCTGTTATCTTTGAATTCTAAATGAAAATCATGTCGTGTTAATCAGGCCTTATATTTCATATTTGGAAGGCCCAGAGATTCAAAGTCGTCATGGCCTTTGACTCTTCTTGTTTGGCATGTGACTGGTACTTTAAAATTCGCCATTACCGCCCATTTTACGTCCTTTCCAATTTACTATGTACAACCAGCTTTCCGTTCGATGCTGTATAGCCAGTTCAGTTAAAAACTTCTCTAAATAAAGCCCAAAACAAGTTACAGCACGGAAGAACCCTAATAACGGTAGTAGCGGGGACAAAGTTATAATGAAATTGTCATTCAGGCATTCAGCGCCTAACGTCACTAGCAAATAGACTCTGAACCTCAATAATGGGACGGGATTTATTTATATTTGGTAAGGAAACAGAGACTGATGAAGTCATTCGACTAATCGAGATGTTGGGGGCCCCCCCCCCCCCCGTCCGGTCCCCCAAGGTAGATTCAGTGGACATGCACAACCCTCACAAACCTCCGTTGATCTGATGACGCATGGGGGTCTGCTAGTTCAGACGGAACTGAGAAGAATACAGGAGAAGCCGGAGAAGAAGTGAGTTCAATAAGTGTTCGGATGGGAACAGCTGAAATAAGAGAAGCCTGAAACAGTCGAAGATTGAGGGTATTGAAGGCAAAGGTAAAGGTAAAGCAGTCCCATTACAGGCCTGGATAGGCCCTGATGCTCCCAGATTTCTAGACGGTCGGCACATGAAGGTGGTAAGGTTGTCAGTCCTACGCACCGGCAGCCTTTATCCCCCAGGAAATATTCCTGGTACTCATTGCTGTTAGAGGCTGAGTCGACCCCAGGGCCATAGTACGGCCGAAAGGATTATGTCAATGAAAAATTCCAATCGAACCTGCGCCTTTCCGGTTTGCAGCGCAGTGCCTCAACCAACTGCGCCACCGCGGTCCCCGTAGATTGAAGGTCGTATCCCAAACTTCCTGAATAAATATAATGTCTGATTTTAAATTGTCCATACTGTGTTCGTATATTTTGATATATATTACCGAGACGAACTCGTACACGACACGAAATAATTGAACAAGGAACTTCACAAAGCTTGTGCAGTAATTTCTTGTTTTGTACGAGTTTGTCTTGGTAATATATGTGATAATGCCTGTTTGTTCACATTATTATGGGATTGTAACGTATAGGAATGACGACATGTAAATAGACTTGTTCTGCACCAAGTGTGATTTACCAACCTGTTTTGTGGAACTCTAAATTTCTGTACCAGTCAATCCACTCCACTTTTTCAGTAATCGTTTTTTATGATACATTTTACCAGAGTTCGCCCATCTAGTCTTAGATCTCCGTATTGGGTTTCTTCTTCATGATTTCCGACAAGTTTCTCTGTGTATTCCTATCTCTCTAGTCGTGCTGTGGTTATAGTCCTTTTAAAGTACATAATTGATGAACAGCACTAATTTTATTCATACCTCGAAAAATGACTATCTTAAAGGAAATTAAACTTGTAAAAATGTTTACAGTCCGCTCCTTGATTAATATTTCGTTAAAATTTCAGGTAACGTAGACCTGCTGAAATCTTAAAGCTTATAATGGCATAACGTCGTTTCGTTTCTTTTCGTAGTCCTGACCTCTTCTACCTACCCACAGTAGGTGTCGAGGTTTTTGTTTTTTCGCTTGATCACACTCAGACAAACGCCACAGTCGGTAGAACTTCTCTGGACGAGGGACCGGCCCATCGCAGAAATCTCTACCTGACAACACAAACACTATACAAGACAAACATCCATGCCCCCGGTGGGATTCGAACCCACGATCCCAGCAAGCGCTCGGCCGCCGGTCTATGCCATAGACCGCGCGGCCACTGGGATCGGCATGGTGTAACGTACCAGTTTTTAAATTGTGACGTTTTGATTGACGAAATGAAATGTTCGTTTGTCCTTGTGAAGTAAAATGGTTGTTTAACCTTTTAAAGCCTAGCGGTAACTTTACATACGACCAGGTTTAACATTAAAAAATTCTGCGTGGTGCCCACATTGCGTTTATGTGTTTTGTACGGATCTCAGAACAAACAGCAACTTTTGCCTTATAAAACATTAAGAGATTGGTTTTTATAACCGGAGTGGAGAGTGTTTACAGCGCGGTACGCACTGTCCTTATATAAAACAGATACGCTTCGTCTTTAAAGGGTTAATGCAGACATGGTTTAACATGTAGCACTTTTTAATGAAAATAAGAGTACGGATTCTGCACAGCTTAATAAGTTCATTTCTTGCAACAAGATGTGCGGATACGTGCAGTGTTTACCCATCGTAGTGGCGAACAGTAGCCATCCAATTGCATAGCGAGATGATATATGTGTCCCATTTCCCTTGTAGCCGGTAAAGCACCCCCCCCCCCCCCGGTCAACTAGATGTTCGAACTCATTCCTGTTACTATTGCATTTACACTCACATGCCCCGCAGATACACTGTGTGGACTAGCCGAAACCTGAATCAATATTCCATTAACCAACAGCCTGAGTAGAGACCTTCGGGAAGAAAAGCGGCTTATGCTCACCCGAAATGTCGGAAGTTTTGAATTATTGCTTTCACGTGAGTTGAATACAACGTGGAGGTCCGTGTTCTACAAGATTGTTCGATGGGAAGGTGACACTCGATCACGGGAGGACTCAGCTGAATTGCTAGTAGCTCTCCGAATGTCATCGTGATGCTGTATTACCTTTGTGGAAATATGACCAGGAACATGGGATGAGACATCTGTGCAGTTTACCTTCTTGTGATGTATTTTGTACGTGTCTAATACTTCATGTCTTTCTTAGACGCTGAGTTTCTTATCGTCACTCAGATATTCCCGTTTGTTGCTCCCGGGTTCAAACCCGCTTACAGACCATCTTGACTGAGAGTTTTCGTCATTTTCCTCAGCTCCTCTAGGCCGCGATGGCACCTAAAATTAGTTCTCTACTCCCTGCTTCCAAATTTATTTTAATTAATTATTTACTTATCAGGCTGTCATTTGACGCTGTACGACGTCAGTTTAGAAAGCTGCCGGAGTCTTTAACCTTTTAAAGCCTAGCGGTAACTTTACATACCACCAGGTTTAACATTAAAGAATTCTACGTGGTGCCCACATTGCGTTTATGTGTTTTGTACAGATCTCAGAACAAACAGCAACTTTTGCCTTATAAAACATTAAGAGACTGGTTTTTATAACCGAAGTGGAGAGTGTTTACAGCGCGGTACGCACTGAGTCCTTATATAAAACAGATACGCTTCGTCTTTAAAGGGTTAAATAAACACAGTTCGTGCTAGTTATTTTTTTAAACCTTATTCCTTTCGAAATTCCCCCTCCACCCACGTTACTTTTGTGATTCTAACGACGTTTCCATTTCTTCCGAAATTCCGTATACGATTTTTGAGAAACTTGATGTAGCCACTCCAGCATTTTTCTTGAATTTCCTGTTGTGATACAGATCGACGTCCTTTTAAACTACCTTTCAGTTTCGGGAACACGATAAAGTGTGTTGGTGAGAGATCAAGGCTGTAGGGGTGGTCGTGGAGCCACTGGAGTCTTGTTTTGCGCGAGTGGATACCGCCATGCGCGCAGTAACGGCGTCGTGGTAAACAAACCAGCTGTGCTCCGTCCAAAGTTCGGTCGTTTCTCTAGCACTGCTGCTAGTAGAGGCCTAAATGCGGTCAGGTAGAATTCTTCGTTCAGTGTGTGACCTCTAGGAAACGGGAGTGCAACACACCTCGACTGTCAAAGAAAACGGTAAGCATGACCATCAATCTTCTGTCTCACTTCTTCATTTTTCGGGTTCTTTTTCAGTTCCACTCTGAAGATAACTGCGTCTTGTGGACATCGTACCTGCTGTCCCACACACATCATCACTGGTAATAATTTTGTAAAATTATGCTTCCTTTCAGTGTGTGGCGAAATGTCTTTAAAAATATTCAGTTATGTTCTATTTTTGTTCCATCGTGACAAGTATTGAAATGAATTTTGAATGATCCATAACCGTGAATTCACTTGAAAAATATGCGTTTAGTGTTCAGGTAGTTCTAACGAAAGACGGACTTCTAACAGGGGAGTGTACAGTGATGGTGATGTCATGAGGATGGAAACGCGGGTGTCACGAAACCAAAATATTGACAGTCGTGGAATCGACGCCAGTTGACTTTACGAATTATGTGCTGTCGGGCCAGCATTCTAATGGGACATGATGGTACCAACAACTTCAGACAGCTGCTTTCGATTGGCACGTAGTTTTACAGGGTTATTAAACAATTTTCATTCTTCTACTGATCTTTTTCTTTCCATTTATTGTCACGTTCCTTCATGATTAATAAGTTTGTTTGGTAATTCAGTGCCCCTCTTATCTTAAGATTACCTTAAACTCTTTTCTTTTTCCTTCATTTTCCGCACTATTAATGACTTTATCCTTGTTTGCAACAGGAAGTTATTTATAACTTTACACAAGTATAAATTATGGGGGCTGCTTATTTCTTTATAGACTGTAAAGTAAGCACCTGCTTAACTGTATAATGAAATCGTGTGTCAAAAATATGGGCAATTTAGATATAATCATAATGACAGTGTAACGGTAACTCGCACGTTTATGGCCGTGTAGAAACTGATTAAATCTGAACGTTAAGTTGATTGTGATTAAATAAGTACGGGGGTAAATAAAGGAAAGCATGTTTGCTGTACGAATAAAGGTCATACTTTCAAAAGGAAATTGTTATTTAACATCCAACCACGTCATTACTGCTACCTGTACCGTATATTCCACGCGCTGTGTACTTTGTAAGAAGATCGATGTAATTTCAGAACGTACTTCTAAACCCTGTATGTAATGAATATCCTTTTATGCAGAGCCCATTTGTTGTATGCGTTTGTGCGTCTTTCGAGATGTCTCTTGTTACATGCGTGTACGTTATTAACCGTTTAAAGACGAAGCCTATCTGTTTTATATAAGGACTCAGTGCGTACCGCGCTGTAAACACTCTCCACTTCGGTGATAAAAACCAATCTCTTAATGTTTGTAAGGCAAAAGTTGCTGTTTGTTCAGAGATCCGTACAAAACACACAAACGCAATGTGGGCACCACGTAGAATTTTTTAATGTTAAACCTGGTGGTATGTAAAGTTACCGCTAGGCTTTAAAAGGTTAAAACGTCAGTATATGATACACCACCTGGTTTAACCCTTATCCTGCTAATGTGGAATATATGGTGAGCTGCTAATAATGCCAGCACCACTAGTGTGTAATATTTGGTGATCTACATTTGGCAACGCTGAAAGGAGCCTCTTTGTCTCTCTCGCTCGCTCTCTCTCTCTCTCTCTCTCTCTCTCTCTCTCTCTCTCTGTGCACAATGTCTCAACACTGAATCAGTCGTGAAAGACGTCCTATATTATATCTGTGTGCACACACTCGGCTACCTACTAGGCCCTTAAGAGATTGTGCAGAGAGAGACAGAGAGCGAGAGAGAGACAAAGAGGCTCCTTTCAGCGTTGCCAAATGTAGGTTACCAAATATTACACATTAGTGTTGCCGGCATTATTAGCTCACCATATATTCCACATTAGCAGGATAAAGGTTAACAAAGGGAAGACTCAGTTCTGTAGAATAACTTTTTGCATTTAATTCAACATGTGTCTGAATACATACTTCGTAAAGAAAGCCTGCTGTCCATCAAATAAACAAATAAGAGATCTTGATACTGTATTCACTTATAAATTTTGTCGGCGTCAGATATTAAGTCCTTACGGTTCTCTTAACTGTAAATCGTGGGCGATCGTGTTACAGTATATCAGCGCCAAGAGCGGGCGGCTGAATATTTCATCTCTGCCTTCATCTCGTAAGTGATGTTAAGTTTGCGTTAGATGCTGCAGGAAATGTGATACGATAGACCGTACTACCGAGGCAGTGAAGAATTGTCACTTAGTGCGATCCATAATAACACCGGCATCGTGGCACGCGCGTCATTCTGTATCTGTTTCCAAGCGAGGAAGTGTTTCATCTTCCTTGTATAGGGCCGATTGCTTGTATGAAGCAGCATTTATACTCGGTCAATTCTAAGAAGACTGAAACACACAGATAACGCGGCTTTTCGGGCGCGTGCTGTCCTATTTGTTGAATCGTCGGTTCGAAAAATTTATGCATAAAGAATATAACTTCTTCTTCTTCTTCTTCTTCCTCCTCCTCCTCCTCCTCCTCCTGTTGCTCCTCCTCTTCTTCCTCTTCTTCCTCCTCCTCTTCCTCCTCTTCTGCCTCTTCTTCCTCTTCCTCCTCCTCCTCTTCTACCTCCTCTTCCTCCTCCTCTTCTGCCTCTTCCTCTTCTTCCTCCTCTTCTTCCTCTTGTTCCTCTTCCACCTCCTCTTTTTCTGCCTCTTCTTTTCCTCTTCTTCTTCTTCCTCTTCTTCTTCTTCTTCTTCTTCTTCGTCTACTATAGGGCCCGCCAGCAGATGCCCCGGATGTACCTCAGCCTTAGGCTTATTGTGCAGCCCTAAACACTCCATTCAGCACCGGTTCAATAACCCTGTGCCCCTTATATAGAGGCAAAGGTCCCTTACTGAAGCTGTGCTTATATCTTTTGGTTCAGTAAACAGCTTCCCAAAGACATTATAGCGCTGACGAGCCAACACCTCGCAGCAGCAAATAATATGTTGCACTGTTTCAGTCTCCATCCTGCAGAATCTGCAGGTTGGATCCCCGTCAAACAGGCCCATAGTATGCAGGTGTCTCCTCACAGGAGCACGTCCCGTGAGGAACGCAGCTGCCATTTTTAGTTGATGCCTCATTAACCTTTTAAAGCCTAGCGGTAACTTTACATACGACCAGGTTTAACATTAAAAAATTCTACGTGGTGTCCACATCGCGTTTATGTGTTTTGTACGGATCTCAGAACAAACAGCAACTTTTGCCTTATAAAACATTAAGAGACTGGTTTTTATAACTGAAGTGGAGAGTGTTTACAGCGCGGTACGCACTGAGTCCTTGTATAAAACAGATACGTTTCGTCTTTAAAGGGTTAATTTAAGCAGGTCTTCAGCCCTTCTCTTACATGGTCTACCAATAAAACGTTTGCCATGTCTGTGACCTGGAAGAATATAATTTAATTCGTTTCGTTTTTGTACGAACAGGGGGGTTTGGAATGTGAAAAGTTTCATTGAATTCAGTCTTTTACACATTGGAATTTTTGTATTATATTTAAAACTATTTAATATTGAAAATAAATGTAATTTAAATCACTTAAATTTTAAATTCATCATTGCCACTGAAATGAAGGAACTAGAAATTTGGATCAGAATGCGATATATTATTTCAAAGATACAATCATATTCGTCATTATTTTATCGTAACATCCTGAAAACGGTGTTGTGCGTTCAGTGTCTCGTGGCTCATAGCTAGGTGTTTCAGGAGGGATTGTTCCAAGCGCTGCTAGTGTGGAAGGGCGGGCTGTTATTATATGCAGTACAGCCAGACAAGTTGTGTCTGATGTCGACCTCCAGAGGATTATATTGAGAGTCTTGACAAAAGGGGTAGAAGTGCTGTTGGGTGCTTTCAAGCTTCAACTAACTGCCTTACCAAGGGAATTGGCAGCTTGATGCGCCCGCAGGCAACGTCTACAGGTGCCTGTGAACGTTGGTGGATAAGTCGACATCACCAAGCGTCAGTGTTCTACCAAGAAACTTGTGTTCTGCAAGGTACCGGAATTGTGTAGCACTTCATATTGTACTTTGAAGTATATACGGTTTTAACTAGTACCGAAGTAGGATGCCCTTAATTACTGGCCGATCACAGAAAAACATATATGCGCATGCGTGGGGAGTGCGAGATATAAGTTTCAGAAAAATTTCTCCCATGGACGCCGAGATACAGCCGAAGAGTGCTTTTTGTCCTCCAATTAAAGTGTCCTTCATTAGTGACATATCGCAGCCAGCCTTGCGTGTTTATAGCGCATGCGTTGAGAGTTCGGGGTATTAATTTTCAGGAAAATCCCTTGAATGGAAGTGAGACACAGGCGATGAGGCACTTGGATCTTCAAGTAAAGTGCCCTTCATG
>BLKM01000341.1:1858042-1905542 GCA_013340265.1 Coptotermes formosanus | reverse complement strand
CAGCACCCTATTCTGGAACACACTCACTCTTTGTTCCTCCCTCAGTGTGAGAGACTAAGTTTCACACCCATACAAAACAACAGGTAAAATTATGGTTCTGTATACCCTAATCTTTGTGTTTTTGGATAGCAACCTGGAAGACAAAAGATTCTGCACCGAATGATAGCAAGCATTCCCCGACTTCAATCTGCTCTTAATTTCTTCCTGAATGGAGTTGCTATTCGTTAGGATTGCTCCCAAATATTTGAATTCTTCCACCCTTTCAAAGGATTTATTATCTATCTTTATGTTGTGATTGTGTCGTGCATTCTGATTTCGAGACATGACCATGTACTGAGTTTTCTCAGCGTTTACTTCTAGATCAATCTCCTTACTAGCAATCATTAAACTTCTGCATTTTTATTTATACTATGTATGCTTCCGCCCAATATATTAACATCATCAGCATACACCAGACGTTGATGTGTGCCATTCAATTTCAAGCCCTCCTGGTTTGCCTGAACCCTCCTAATGGCATATTCTAAATCAAAGTTGAAAAGCAATGGCGACAGAGCATCTCCTTGTTTCAAGCCATTCTTAATAGGAAACGTGTCAGACAGATGTTTGCCTACCCGAACTCTGCCATACGTTTCACTTAAGCACATTTTTATTAACCTTACTAGTTTCATGGGGATACCGAACTCAATGAGAATATTATACAAGACCTCCCTCCTAACTGAATCATAGGCTTTCTTGACGTCTATGAATATCTGATGCACTGCGTCATTGTATTCCCGTTTTTTTTCAAGTATTTGACGAATGCTGAATATATGATCAGTAGTTGACCTGTTACGTCGAAATCCACACTTATGATCCCCAATAATTTCCTCTGCATATGAAGTTAACCTTGACAAAAGAATCTTGGATAGAATTTTGTACGTAGCCGACAAAAGTGATATGCCTGGATAGTTACTACAATCTGTTTTATCACCCTTCTTATAAACAGGCACAATGACTGACTCCTTCCATTCCTCAGGCAATTCCTCCTTATTCCAAATTGTCCTACCCCCTGCTTTAATCAATTCTGCTGGAATCTGATCAATACCTGGTGATTTGTGTCTTTTTAGCTTTTCAATAGCCATCTCAACCTCAAAGGCACTGGGCTCAGGCACTAGTGGCTTTGCCGTCTGTACTTCAGTCTGCCTAACATCATTAGTCCCGTGTATATTCAACAGCTGGGAGAAATGATGCCTCCACCTAGCCAAAATACTGTGGGAATCTGCAACCAGGTCACCCTCCTCATCCTTTACTACATTAATTCTAGGCTGGTACCCCCTCTTAAACTCATTGATACCCCTACAGAAGTCTCTGATATTCTTGTTCTTACTGTTTGTTTCAAGTTTATTAATTTTAGGTTTCAGATATTCCTTCTTTTTATTCCTGAAATGTCTACTAACTTCGCGTCTTACGTTGTGCAGATTATTTCCATTATTTTGGTTTGGATTCTGTAACCACTGAATTTTAGCTTGCTTCCTTTTATCTAACAATTATGCACATTCTGCATCAAACCATGGTTTATGCTGCTTCCGTTCATGTAGACCTAGACTCTCTTGAGCTGAGATTTTTATATTCTCTTTAATGTTTTCCCAAGCCCTATTCATGTCCTCACTAACATTTAAGTTTTCCAAAGCTGCAAACCTGTTTGAGATCTTAAGCTGATAGTGTTTCCTAACCTCTAGTTCACTTAGCTTCCTGAGATTAAATCTTTCTGGATCAAACCTCTGTGCTTCTTGTTTACTTACTGCCAGTCTTTCCCTAACTTTCGCAACCACCAGATAGTGATCAGTNTAACCTTGACAAAAGGATGTTGGATAGAATTTTGTACGTAGTCGACAAAAGTGATATGCCTCGATAGTTACTGCAATCTGTCTTATCACCCTTCTTATAAATAGGCACAATGACCGACTCCTTCCATTCCTCAGGCAATTCCTCCTTATTCCAAATAGAAATAATAAGTTTATGGATTTCAGACCGAATAATCCTACCCCCTGCTTTAATCAATTCTGCTGGAATCTGATCAATACCTGGTGATTTGTGGCTTTTTAGCTCTTCAATAGCCATCTCAACCTCAAAGGCACTGGGCTCAGGCACTAGTGGCTCTGCCGTGTGTACTTCAATCTGCCTAACATCATTAACCCCGTGTATATTCAACAGCTGGGAGAAATGATTCCTCCACCTAGCCAAAATACTGTGGGAGTCTGCAACCAGGTCACCCTTCTCATCCTTTACTACATTGCTTCTAGGCTGGTACCCCCTCTTAAACTCATTGATACCCCTATACAAGTCTCTTATATTCTTGTTCTTACTGTTTGTTTCAATTTCATTAATTTTAGCTTTCAGATATTCCTTCTTTTTGTTCCTGAAATGTCTACTAGCTTCACGTCTTACGTTGTGCAGATTATTTCCATTATTTTGGTTTGGATTCTGTAACCACTGAATTTTAGCCTGCTTCTTTTTATCTAAAAATTCTGCACATTCTGCATCAAACCATGGTTTATGCTGCTTCCGTTCGTGTAGACCTAGACTCTCTTGAGCCGAGATTTTTATATTCTCTTTAATGTTTTCCCAAGCCCTATTCATGTCCTCACTAACATTTAAGTTTTCCAGAGCTGCAAACCTGTTTGAGATCTTAAGCTGATACTGTTTCCTAGCCTCTAGTTCACTTAGCTTCTTGAGATTAAATCTCTCTACATCAAACTTCTGTGCTGCTTGTTTACTTACTGCCAGTCTTTCCCTAACTTTCGCAACCACCAGATAGTGATCAGTATCACAGTCAGCTCCCCTGAAAGATCGCACATCGAGTATACTGGAATGCCGTCTCCTATCTATCAATATGTGATCGATCTGATTGTGAGTCTTCCCATCAGGAGAGGTCCAGGTGTATTTATGAATATTTCGGTGCGGAAACATAGTGCTCTTAACAACTAGATTCTTTGATGTGGCAAAGTTTACTACTCTAACACCATTATCGTTGCTATCCTGATGTAAACTCTCATTCCCAATAGTCGGTTTGAAAATATCCTCTCTCCCCACTTTTGCATTAAAATCTCCTAACAGAATTTTCATATGGTATTTAGGAAAATGATCAAAAACCCCTTCTACTTCCTCATAGAAGCTGTCCTTTGAATCATCACCCTTCTCTTCCGTTGGTGCATGCGCATTCAGAACAATGATATTACACCAGCGGCCTCTCAGCACTATGTATGACATCCTAGCACTAACAAACTCCACTCTCTTGATTGCTGATACCATTCTCTGGTGCACAAAAAAACCTGTTCCCAATTGATGATTTTCCTGCCCTTTGCCATAGAAAAAAGTATACTCCCCGGCTCTTACAGTCCCTTCTTTGTCCCACCTAACCTCCTGTACACCCACTAAATCTAACTTGTACTTAGCTAATTCCCTGGCCACTGTCATAAGTGACCCTGGCCTATACATGCTCCTCACATTCCATGTTCCAAAACTCATATCCTTTTTCCGTAGCTGGGGTCGTACCAAAGAATCGGTCCAGGTCCGAGGCTTTGTAGGCTGTTTCGTAACATCATAATTTTTTACGGTGAGGAGTTGTTAGCACCTCGCCCAACCCCCAAGCTGGAGGACCACCCCTTGTCGGCTGTCCGCGACTTCTTATTCAATGTATTCGCAGCTACCCTCCATACCTGGAGGCCGTTCCTCCATCCGCAACCCGAGGACGCGCCATGCCGTGGTGACAGGGACCCACTTAACATGGGATACTATTCTCTGGTGTACAAAAATCCTGTTCCCAATTGATGATTTTCCTGCCCTTTGCCATAGAAAAAAATATACTCCCCGTCTCTTACAGTCCCTTCTTTGTCCCACCTAACCTCCTGCACACCCACTAAATCTAACTTATACTTAGCTAATTCCCTGGCCACTGTCGTAAGTGACCCTGACTTATACATGCTCCTCACATTCCATGTTCCAAAACTCATATCCCGTTTCCGTAGCTGGGGTCGTACCAAAGAATTGGTCCAGGTCCGAGGCATTGTGTAATGATTCGTAACATCATAATCTTTTACGGTGAGGAGTTGTTAGCACCTCGCCCAACCCCTAAGTTGGAGGACCACCCCTTGTCGGCTGTCCGCGACTTCTTATTCAATGTATTTGCAGGTACCCTCCATAACTGGAGGCCGTTCCTCCATCCGCAACCTGAGGACGCGCCATGCCGTGGTGACAGGGACCCACTTAACACGGGTGCGTGGGCTGTTTTCTGTAATATCTATTGTTTGTATTACTTCTAGCGCTTTAGCGATGGCTAGTTGTTCCGCTTGGTTGTTTGAACATCTGTTTTCCAGCTTAAATTTTAGTTGTGCTGGAAGTTCCTCTCCAACGAATATTACCACTCCAGATCCGACCCCGTGCTCATTCTTGCTCCCGTCTGTGTATACCTGGAATATTTGGTCCTTATATTCTTTAACTTCCACAATTCTGACGTCTGCCGGGTGTGGCCAGTTCTTGAGTTCCTCTTCTCGGTCAGTTAACTATGTTTGGCTTCCTTTTCTTTTTGTGGAATTGTATTTTTTCACTGCCTCCTCAGTTTTAATAATAATGGGGGGCATTCCTGTCAAGATGCACAGTGCTTCGCTTGACGTTGTGCGATATGCTTTGGCCATTTTCGTATTCATAAGTATTTGCACTCTAATATACTTTTGTCTGTTGTATCCATACTTAATCGCTTCTATGCAAACTGGTGCTCTATATAGAAAGAGATTTAAGATTGCTGCTTTATATATAGTCTTCAGCGCTTCACGTTTTAGTCCAGCCGATTTGGATAAGCTGTGAATTAGTTTAGTGCATTTTTCAGCTGCGTGGCTTATATGTTCACTGAATTTAAATTTATCATCTATAATAATTCCTCAGTACTTCATCGTAGTTACTTGTTCTAAAGGTTTGTAGTTTAGGTATATCTTAATGTCCTTCACTTCTTTCCGTTTCCTCCTCGATATTAACATGACTTTAGTTTCTCTTCATTAAAGCCAACCTTGTTGCTCTTCGACCGTGCTGTAATCTTGCTCATTTCCAGGTTCGATACATTTTCCGCTTCGCTCACAGTTTCGGCTCTAACAGCAAGTACTGAGTCATCGGCGAATGCGACGGCTTTTGTTCGGCTCGTGAATTTGACGTTCAGCAAAGAATTGTACTGGAGGTTCCAGAATCCGGGACCGCAGCAAGATACTTGCGGGCACCCTGTACTTAATTCTGTCTTCATGCTGACGCTGTTAGTCGACAAGACGGCGGTTCGCTGGCTGAAGTAGATTTGGTTAGGTTATGTATGTATGTATGTATGTATGCATGTATGTATGTATGTATGTATGTATGTGTATGTATGTATGTATGTATGTATGTATGTATGTATGTATGTATGTATGTATGTATGTATGTATGTATGTATGTATGTGTGTGTGTATGTGTGTATGTATGTATGCATGTATGTATGTATGTATGTATGTATGTACGTATGTATGTATGTATGTATGTAATGTATGTATGTATGTATGTATGTGTGTATGGTACGTACGTACGTATGTATGTATGTATGTATGTATGTATGTATGTATGTATGTATGTGTTTGTGTATGTATGTATGTATGTATGTGTGTGTGTATGTATGTAAGGTGTGTGTGTGTGTGTGTTTGTATGTATGTATGAATGTATGTGTCTATGTGTGTATTCCTGTTAGTTAAATTTCTGTAAAAACCGTTTTTAAATACGTCATTCGATAGAATTCTTTGAATGCGGAGTTTCACCCGTCGCGGTTCCTTAATAAGATATTTCATTCGAAAGGTCTTAGTAATGATTTTTACGGATCAAGTTCGTGCAGACAATTTGCAGTTTTGTTATCAGCCTTTGGCATGACAATAAGCTTGAGATGAGCCATTTGCCAGCAACTTAACTGTGCTTTCTTCCCCAGTACTGCGGCCGGGTGTAGATGCGGTTTGAGTGGTATCCTGTGACTCTATCCCCCGGTATCTCCTTCATACAGAGCCACTATGTTGCCTGCTATCTCGCGGAATGCAGGACGACCGGCCGATTTTGGTGAGTCTTTATACATGCTGTATCTTTATATATTTTGGTTTGGGCCTTGCAGTGATGAATGCACGTGTTCATACATTTCAGCATATTGGTGTCGTGTAGGATTATTAGAGAAATGTTTATTTTATTACAGTACTGTCCCATACGAAATTTGATGGTCTTTTATGATCCGTGAAGGAAAGCAATTTTCTAACCAAATGTATAATTCTAAATTTTGAAGGGAAGGTTCTGCACCATGCAGTGGTCATTAGTACTACACACGTGGTTCTTAATGAGTTCGGTAGACGTCACTACTGTCACGCGATAACATCCACCCAATCTTGTTATATACCTCATTCTCTGGTACGACACTCACATTCGCCGCTAAATTATATGTTCCAGAACCAGAGTAGTCGTTATAGCGACTACGCTACTCTGGCTGGATGCTCCGGGCTTCGAATTCCGGTAGGGGTATGAGGTTTTTCTTTTCTGTGTAAGTACATACCGCCTCTGGGGCACTTCCAGCCTCCTATTCAGTGGGTACCGGGGTCTTTTCCGGGGCGTAAAGCAGCCAGGGTGTGACATTAACCACTTACCTTCATCTAGTGCCGAGGTTAAGAATGAGTGGAGCTAGATCTGTGTTCCCTCTTCATGCTTTCATGGCACGGACGGGAGAAACTTTTATGTGTAGATATGCACAATTTTAATAGCCTTCCGAATATGGCCCTTCAATAGAGTTACATGCCTCAAAATAAGTTATGTCACGGCAATAGGTAATTTAGCATTCTATGTGGTAGGCTGACTTTAAAACGTGACACTTTTTGAAACTTTTAAAATGCACATAGCGTCACCAGGTGCTCATTCGATGGATACATTTAAGTGCCGTTCTTGCTCAGAAGGATTGAATGGCCCTGCCTCTTTTCTTGCGGGGAACATAACCATAACCGTATCAGTGAATGATGAATATTTTAGTGTGTTTCCAACTCAACTTTTCAGACTTGTGCGTCTTTTGTCACTCAGACGTTGATGTGATAGCGTGAAAATATGTGGTAGAAATTTATAGCCAAAAGTGATAGTCCTTAAATGTTTAAAGCCCTGTGGTAACAAATGTGCTTTGTGCTCGAACCTAATAAACAGCATTTTGCTCGCATAATGCGGTTACATGTTTCATACGATTCTGAGAACAAACAGAGATTATTTTCCTAAGTAGTGAGAGACGGATTCTGTTATGTTTGAGATAGGAACTAATGTTTTTTAAGTATAAATTCCATGAACGTCAGTCTGAAAGGGTTAAAATGTATTCTGTGAGGAACAAGTCTCACGCACTGTGCGTTGTGAATTATTATTCTTGCTGTTATTAAAGTGCTGGAACGTGTCTCATGAAAGTAACTTACTCTGAAATATGAAACAAATGTACCCCAAACATTCAACCGCTTAATTGTTTTTCTTGTCACATCAGCTAGCTCGGCGGTGTGCCCTTGACTCCACTTGCCTAAAAACATTTATCTGGCGACTCCAGCCAGTTTTGTTCACTCCTGTTCCTATTTCTGTTAATCAGTGTCATTTTAATTATAGATTATAACTTTAACTTAAAAATACATATATGCAATTCGCGTCATATTTATGGCTTTCCGAATTACGTAAAATATACTACAGACATGAAGATTAAAATCTGGATGTTTTGGAGAGCAGGAAAATCCGTTGGTCCTGTCGAGAATCAAACCGGTGTCCCTCGAGTGTTAGCAGCCCGTAGCTTAGTCGCCGTACCGAATGCACTAATTCGATATAGACGGGCTGTAAGATCGACATTTCTGCTAATGCTTTTATATCTGTAAACAAATTCCAAAACGTAAAGCAGTTCAAGCCATCTAGGACGGCCATTCAATGTAATTCGTACATCTGTGTAAAAATACAAGCATCTAACACGTTTCGACACAAGTGTGTCATCTTCAGAGCTGAATTTCGATCAGAGAATGCTCTTAAAGGTTTAGCATGATGAACTGTTAATTAAGTAAATAATAATTAATCTTTTAAAGCCAGCGGTAACTTTACATACCACCAGGTTTAACATTAAAAAATTCTACGTGGTGCCCACATTGCGTTTATGTGTTTTGTACGGATCTCAGAACAAACAGCAACTTTTGCCTTATAAAACATTAAGAGATTGGTTTTTATAACCGAAGTGGAGAGTGTTTACAGCGCGGTACTCACTGAGTTCTTATATAAAACAGACACGCTTCGTCCTTAAAGGGTTAAATGATAAACCTCTACAATATTCTTGTAACTAAGGAACCCTTGAAAGATAAACGCAGTTTTGAGTAAATAGAACGAGATTTGTATTTTACATGAGTTTGTGCAATTATGTCTCAGTAGCTATATTGAATATTTTCAAAGCTGCTTTACATTTGAAAGTACAGAAATATTTAACTCAAATTTTCTGAAAATGCTTAATGATTGGTCTTAACATGAATAATGGTTACGTTTGTGTCGACAATATCTTCTCTGATTCCCTGACCCTTACCCCATTTATTTTATTCTGAAGTCCTTATCTCATGTTACATCATAGCAGTGCCTCAAAATCCATTACCACATGATGTCGTCATATTAATATCATGATGAAACCACGTCTTTTGTGTTACCGACTCAGGGGAAAGTGATACGTCACTTTCGACAGGACATGCCTCCGCTTTCATTTCATGTGGAAGGTATTTCCAGGAAGCCATCTAGTTGAAACACCAATTTCAGTCTTCGTTATATTGACATATCCAAAAACAGGGATGTTCGTCCTTTGAATTATATCTCGTGTCCAAGGCAAATGGTGTGTGGACCTAAATCTTACAAATGGAAATATTCTTTATCTGTCCCTTAGATATTACACTCTGTAAACTGGTCAATATAAATGAGATCATACGCGTGTGATACGTGAAGTTTTCTATATGCAAACTATTTGAAATGCGTGTCTGATGAGGCCGCCATGAACGTGCATATAAGCTTCATATAGCGAATTTTCTATCGATGTTGAAAAATGGTTTATATGACTTCTACGTCATCCGTAAGAATTCTTTATTACACGTAAAATTCTGGGCCAAGCATCTATACCTAAACACAGTGCTCTGAATGCATATTGGAGATGTAAAAATAAAGTTCCATGTATTCGTAGATGTGTTCGCGTCACCCGGTATGTGCGTGTGGAAGGAGCTTACGGTATCCACAGAACAGGCGGTTGGTTACATTCCCAGTACCGAGCTGCATGTACGTACAATCAACACTAATGTAGCAAACTGTGCAGGAACTCGAGTACCAGGTGTCCAATCCGTAGACAGTCACTGTAATGACGGAGCTATTGCGGATCCCAAATTATCTGTTGTTTCGTGATTATAATTGGTTTTGCATATCGTTACAAAACAACTGAAAGATTAGCACCAGCAAGCGTGTGATAAATAGTGAAATGTCCACTAAGGATGCAATCAGCCAACCAGTCCGCGTCCAATCTTATAAACCTAAAATCTTGAGGTGCACTTTTGTATCATGGTTAGCTGAAAGATAGCTTCATAAATGACGGCTAGGACGACGAAGGTGATGATGATGATGATGGTGATGATGTCGATGGTTCAGTTAGTGTCACGTCAGTTGTTGTTTTATCAACATGCAGAGTAAAGAGCCAGGTAGCCAGTAACAGAAACAGCGTAACGTTCAAATAATAATAATATTATTATTTTTTTTTTTGTTATCTGTGTTGGGTTGATTCTGTGATTGGCCTTCTGGCTGTACAACTGGCACATTAATAAACTAGAATTGAATTATTATTATTATTATTATTATTATTATTATTATTATTATTATTATNACTAGAATTGAATTATTATTATTATTATTATTATTATTATTATTATTATTATTATTATTATTATTAATGGTCATCAGGTCCAAGGCAACAGCCTGACAAACAGCCAGTGCACTCCTCACGTTAGTTATAGAGGCCTAATGAATTTCTGTCTCCTCAGACTATAAACCTTGTTGATAAGCTTATAGTCGCTCACCTAGCCAAAAAGCCCCCCGCATTTTTGGAAACCAAAGATTAATTACCATGTTCACAAGAGCTTGCCATTCATAGCTATCCTGAGCCATACGAATCATTTCCACCCCATCAGAGAGTGTTACGTCAAATTTTAATGCTATCCTTCCATCTGTATTTAGAAGTTGGAAGTAGTTTCTTTCACTCAGGGTAGCTCAGTTACTATAGTGACGGCCTACAGGCTTGAAATCTATTCTGGGCACAAAGAGGAATTTTTCAGTCTGCCACTGTGGCCAGACTGGCTCTGTTATTCACCCAGCCTTACCTGTAATTTATTATATGGGCTAAAACGAAATAAATCAGCTGGGAGGTGAACCTTAACCAGTCACCTCCGCCTAGTTGCGAGGTACGAAGGTGCACAGCTTTCCGTCAATTGCCCCGTATGTCTTCATGACTTGATGCCTTAGTCCGCAAAGAAGATGACCTTCAACTTTGAAAATTCTGCATTAGTGTCTTTGACCAGGTCACCACAGTTTGTGTGCCTTGCTGTTACGTTACTTCAGAGTGATCTTCAATTGAGAATTCCGAGTACACTTCCAACATTAATTGGAAGTTGTGTCCGTGAATCCCCAGCGCCGCAAGACAGCGCACACAGTACCTGTCTTCATCAAGGCTGGAAAGATGCAGTCCTCTGTGGTACAAATTTCGACTAGCATGTAATCACTAAGCAATCCGTTCCGCCACCGCAGGATTGTGTAGCTTTCATTTGTACTGTCCGCCCCTCACTGACACGTTCCACGTTACTTTATATATCTGTATTTCCTCCAGAGAGCAGAGAATGTTACGTTGGTCGCACAGTGCATGGTGCGTGTGATTCTGACTAAAACACCTCGTGAGGTTCTCGGTGAGTTTTTTTTTTTTTTTTACAATTTACTTCTAGCTTGTCTTGATCTCAATTTGCTTCAACCAGGAATTTTAACCTTTGAAGCACAGTCTTTTCAGTATGTACGAGTGTTCAGTTCAAGAGGGTTGTGTGTCATCGATGGAAAGATACTAATAAAGGAAAACAGTAGCACTCTGAAGGAAGCCTGTTCCACTTGCTCTGAGACAACAAGCACGAATATGTTCCAGATACTTATAAAATCAGTCCCTACCGTGTTGTGTGCATCGTAGTGGCCAATTGGTTAATGTGTATCAGGAAATAACCTCTGTTTACGCAAAGCCTTTTGATGTTGAGGGAAATGGTAGGCGCAGTTAGGCAATGTGTTCTAAAGTTCTGATTCTGTTATGATGCCACTGTATTTATCGCACACTGATCATAGGACAGGGGCATCTGCATAACGTGTATAAAGATTTATGCCTTATATGTCGATCCGCATTTAAACATTTTAGTTTACTGTTCTTTAACGTTCTTATACTTTTATTTCTTCTCTCCTTTCTTAAAATTTTCATCTTTAGTCTAAATGTAATTGTTAACTGGAGAATAATGGCAGTAAGATGTATATCATTTTCGGCTTTTAGAGTGAAAATGCCACTTCTTTATTTTAAAGTTGTTCTGTTCGCAAAATACGAAGAACTAGTCTTGTCCTCTCCCTGTGCGAAAGCCCGTGTTTGTAGTTTCTTTGTACCGTGTATTGCCATGAAAAAAATCCAAAGAAATTTTACCTTTAAATTTTACCTGTTTATGTATATTACAGTTTTTATACAGGCCATGAGCTTCAGTTCACATTTATATTTGCATTTGTAATACAATTTTATTTTTGTGAATATTAAGACAAAATGTCTTTTAAGCACATTATATGAGGGTTAACACAAGAAATTGTTAAGAAATATTGCACTATCATGGAACACTAAATGGGAAAATGAGTTTCTATGCCTTAATGGTACAGTAGCGTAACAGGAACAGTGGGGCACACAGCAGTGCAGTTCTGGCAGAGAGACTGGGTTCAGCTAATAATCTGAGACCGAGTCACAGTATTTCGATGTGTCATGTTCGCTGCTCCAGCCCCCGTACTTACACGAACTCTCCTATATACGTCGCACATGTTGATATATAAGAGTGGTAGGGCAGAGATCATTGGTTGGGTTTTCAGAAGTAGATGTGTGGGTGAACACGACTGAAAAATGCCATTTTTCTCCGATTCTGAATTATTACACACAGGGGTTACATTATGATCCACTACTTACCATCCGGGTTCGGCTTCCCCACACTGGGATTTATAGGCCGCAGTAGTAAAGGTGAGAAATTCAGGTTGAATTCCGTGTTCGTTCTATGATAGTCATTCTTTAAACCAGTGGTTCCCAGCCAGGAACATCTTTAGGAGTACCGCGGAAAATTTTGGAATGAATACCTAAACATTTTAAATACCGTCTTTGCCGTTGTACCCTTCAGTGTTGAGGTACCTTCAGTGTTCCAGTCCTGCATTTGCAGGCACTCGGGTCTAGCGCTTTACTGAGTGGTTGTGTTCTTAGTCTTCTTCAGTCTCGTAAGACAGGACCTTGAAACAGACTACGACCGCCTCCTTGCGAATTCGTATCGACTTACTTTACATAACCATCATGTCTCTTCAAGGTACACAAATATTTCAGTCATTGCAGCAATAAATATTACTTGGGCGGGATATCTTGCACGCGATGTACATGAGGAATGCTTACAAAATTTTAATTCGAAAATCTGGACCAAAGAGTTCGTTTAAGATGGGAGGATAATATTAAAGTGTGTCTTGAAGAGACAGGGTATGAATGTGTGGACTGGACGCATAATAGGGTTCGGCGGTCAGCTGTGGTGAACATGGTATTAACCTTTTAAAGCCTAGCGGTAACTTTACATACCACCAGGTTTAACATTAAAAAATTCTACGTGGTGCCCACATTGCGTTTATGTGTTTTGTACGGATCTCAGAACAAACAGCAACTTTTGCCTTATCAAACATTAACGGGCTAGTTTTTATAACCGAAGTGGAGAGTGTTTACAGCGCGGTACGCACTGAGTCCTTATACTACGTATAAAACAGATACGCTTCGTCTTTAAAGGTTTAATGTTCAGCTTGCAGAATTTAGACATAATTACCGAGCTGATGAGTGGTTGACTGTAGAAGAAAGGCCGTACTTTATGGTGTTAGGTGGTTCAAATAGCATAGTTTAATATATTGAAAATAGCACAGTTAAAGCGTACGAGCTGTAAGTTATGTGGCAGTCAGGTTGGAACTCTGAAGGAACAACAAACGTGTGGAGTGTGCCGGTAGCTAGAAATCTGCCGAGCCGAGCTATTTTCAGTAAGATCCCTTGAGAAATTGTGCGAACACAAAAGTTTGGAGCTCGTGTATTTCATTGCGTCACTCCCCCCTCCAAAACCCTCCCGAATTGTTCGACCCTTACGCCTTAAATATCCGTCAGACGAGCTAGCACCTGCGTCGGTCACACCCCCCACCAAGTAGCAGGTAAATCAGACCAGCCTTAATGAGTTAGCTCAGGGGGTGTGCGTGTTTCGACCTTAATGAGATAGTTCATGCGGTGCTCGTGTTACAGCCCGGGCTAAATAATTGGCGGTGGGGAGTTCTTGCGTCCTATAAAATTTTGAGCCTAAGAAATCTTCTGTTCTAAAAATGGAAAATAACAGAAAATTTGGGTAGGTGGAGTGCCTGTCTTGCAATAGGGACATTCGAAACTCGAACCATGAGCAGCATTTAAGGATGCAGGTTAAGGCATAATGACTGAATGAACGTGCGAGAGGTTCAGACGTGTAGTAATAATGTTACATAGTTATTTAAAATATTTACAGGTTAAACCATCACCATTTTCATCATACCACCGAACGCCGACTGTTTTAACCTTTTAAAGCCTAGCGGTAACTTTACATACGACCAGGTTCAACATTAAAAAATTCTACGTGGTACCCACATTACGTTTGTGTGTTTTGTACGGATCTCAGAACAAACAGCAACTTTTGCCTTATAAAACATCAAGAGATTGGTTTTTATAACCGAAGTGGAGGGTGTTTACAGCGCGGTACGCACTGAGTCCTTACATAAAACAGATACGCTTCGTCTTTAAAGGGCTAATCACAAACAAATTCACATCTAGTCTCATTAAGGTAATCGTGACCAAAGCTAATATACTAGTAGGAGTATGTATTAAAATATGTAACTTCGATACGTGTGGATGGGAATTATTTATATCACCAGACACGGAAATTCAGTTGTGGTAAGCCAACACGTCAGGCAGCCATCTAAAATATCAGCCATTAGATTCGAAACGTGAAACCCTTAATCCAGTTCAAAATAAAATCACTTAACCGTTTAAAGCCCAGTAGTGATTATGTGTATAATTTTGTGTAACATGAAGCGAAGTGGTATTGGGACAGATTTTCCACTGAGTACGTCGGTTTTCCCCCTATGTATCACACCGCAAATTCTCATTATGTTCATCTACATGTTGTTCTTACCAGAAGAACAAAGAGGCGAAGTGTGGGGAACCTACCGTAAAGTAAACGCCGTTTAGGAAATCGGGGAGGTTTATACAGACAAATACTTTCACTTTATAGATAGTTAAAGCTGACTTGCGGGTTTCATTTTTGTCAGTTGGGTTAAAACTATTACAGTCCATTGCGGAACATGGGTTCCAGTACAATCCTCCTGCATACCTGCCGGTCTCAGATCACTGTAGGCCAACTCTTTATTCCCCTAATCTTCAGAACATTTGCAAATTCGTAAGTCCATATTTTAGATGGTTTTGCTCTTTTCCTCATTTATTCCATTCTGGCTGTCACTATTTTTTTTAGTATTCTTTCGTTATTCATCCTTTCAGTATGTCAATACCATCTTATTTAAGCGATTTTATAAATTTCACAGTCTCGCCCCCTTCCAATGTATCTTCTATCTCCTTATTTGTTACTATTCTCCAGTTTTGTTTTGCTGGCTGGGACGGAGAAAATACACAAGCTGCATTACCCAAAGACATTGTAGTTTTTAATATAGGCCTAAGATTTTTGGTTTGGAGAAATGTAGGTAGTACGTTCAAACAAAATTAGGTTCGGAAGCGACAGAGAATCTTCGATGTGTTTTAGATTTATATAGTGGTTTTCTGCATTATTACAGTTTGTGTCTTGGCATTTGGTTACCAGTCTTTTGTGGAAACATTGCGCTCCCTTCGTCAGGATAGAAGTTGAAGTGTTTACTGAGTTTCATATACTCTATAACCTCCATCACGCATTAAATTGTGCTACTTTATGTTAAAACAAGTAACGTGTTCATGATTCTTACCATGCTATTTGATAAAAGAGAACATTTTTTTATATTAATGCCCACACTTCACGTGTGAGAGCATTTTCAAATTTCGTGGTAATGAGATTTGAAAAATTACTGCTGCAAAGTTATGTTTAAATTGGAAGCATATTATCATTAACGTTTTAAAGCTTAGCGGTAACTTTACGTACGACCAGGTTTAACATTAAAAAATTCTACGTGGTGCCCACATTGCGTTTATGTGTTTTGTACGGATCTCAGAACAAACAGCAACTTTTGTCTTATAAAACATTAAGAGACTGGTTTTTATAACCGAAGTGGAGAGTGTTTACAGCGCGGTACGCGCTGAGTCCTTATATAAAACAGATACGCTTCGCCTTTAAAGGGTTAAGGATTCTAACTGAAGAGCTTAGAATTAGCAGTTCTCAATATCACACGTAACAGCTCATTAGTCTGTGCAGTATCAGAGGTCAGCCTTGATGTCTAGCAGTAATAGGGCCCGTTTCTTCTCCGTCGACCCACAAGGTTCAGCAAACAGCTGCTGGAAGATTATTAGAGATTATGGAGTTCAGACTGTGAAGGAGATGGGACTACACGGAATCATTCGGTCGAGTCTGTCTTCCCCTTCTACAATTGAAGTTCGCTTTGTTCTACATTGCATTTGTAGCAAAAGAAAAGTAGCGAATTACGTTTTTTTTTTGAAATCCAAACTTTGACATGACATTAAATTGTCATGATAAGGCGTGAATGCTTTTCAGTCCGATGGGATGATAAAACTGACCTACAGAACGGGTAATGGATTGAATGACGTACATGACGCATCCCGTTATGCATTGATATTTCGAACAGAAATTCCAATGTTATGTAACGGATTGTATATACAGCCGTGAGGATATTTTAAGTTACAAGATAACAGACTATTTGTTTGTGTTATATGCATGAATAAATTATGAATAATGCGTATAAAACCGTAGCCTGATAACATAAATACATGGATGTAGATGGGAGGATAATAATAGAATGGATCTTAAAGAAATATGTTATAGAGCGTGACTAGATTTGTGTAGGTCAGGACTGGTATCATTTTCGGGCATTAGTGAACACGGTTATGAACAAATGAGGTCTATTAAAGTCGGCGAATTCTTTGACCGGCTTGTCGACTCGTAACTCTCCAATGACTTTGCCCATGCACAGGTTGTACCGAAAGTCGCTGTACCGAATAAGAAGAAGAAGAAATGCTTCTAAGAAATTTATTTATGTGTGCTGTATTACAGCAGTTCGAAATATCTGCCATTTTGTCCTGTACATGTGTGACAGGTGTCAGCTACGGAATTAACAAAAGTGCTGTATATAGAACCGAACTTGGGACGTAGCGATTGGGTGCGTACGTGTCGAGGATGGAGAGACCAAGAATGTGTGCAGCATTGTGATGGGAATACCTATTGGGAAACACGTACTTGGAAGTCCCAGAAGGCGATGGTGGGGTAATATTACGAGGGACGGCAATATGTTGGGAAGTGGATGTAGCTGACCTGTGATCAGATACAAAATTAGTCTTCGATATTAGATCTGTATGTGATTGGGTTCTGATGCCGTGGTGTTGATTATTTCTGGAAATGTTGCGCACAGTTGTGCAATTTTTTCGAAAGCGTGGGAAGAGTCCTCTGACGTAGACTGGAATAATTCCGTTCGGTAAGCAAGAATTTATTAAGACTGAAACGTAATATCGGCTATGGTACTCTTCCACACAGCAAATTTTATGACAGAAACTTTATACACACACACGCACGCACAGACACAGACACGCGCACGCACACACAGACCGCGCACGCACACACAGACACACACACGCACACGCACGCACCCACAGACACACACACACAGACATACACACACGCACGCACCCGCAGACACACACAGACATACACACACGTACGCACGCACAGACACACACACACAGAACATCAATGTTCTGTCTTCCCTTTTTTTGTTGTATTCTTTCCGGGAACGTGAACTGCCCGTGTGCGATTACTGTCCAAGGCCTTCATAGCGGCAAGACCATTACGGGAATCACCGCCTGAGGAAAGAGACAAGGGTCCGAAATACTGACACACACCAATAGAATTAAATTATCATCAAATTTCAATTACATTAACCCTTTAAAGACGGAACGCATCTGTTTTGTGTTAGGACTCAGTGCGTACCGCGCTGTAAACACTCTCCACTTTGGTTGTAAAAACCAATCTTTTAGTGTTTTATAAGGCAAAAGTTGCTGTTTGTTCTGAGATCCGTACAAAACACATAAACGCAATGTGAGCACCACGTAGAATTTTTTAATGTTAAACCTGGTGGTATGTAAAGTTACCGCTAGGCTTTAAAAGGTTAAACTGAGCAATCTACCAACAAATTATCGGATCAAATTCATATCATACGGCTGTGCACCGGTTCGGAAAATAAAATTCAAGTCCGAAGTTTTTCAGTGCTCTTTCCACTCATGTCTTACGTTCATGAAACATACAGCAGTTTGGCCTCCCTGTGCACAGAAGCCAAGCAATGGGGGAATTCATAAGGCAGGTGAATTTTATAAACCCGGGGGAGTCTCTCTCCCAAGTCTCTTGCAAAGCGTATCGTATTTCATATACTAAGGGCGGTGTTCAATAGAAGTGCTGTGGATTCCCAGGCGACCAGTAATTAGCTAGCAGTGTGTGCAACTACGAACAGGAATCGTAAAGACGTTTCTTAGAGCACCATGGAAGGACATTATGTAGGCCTATAGGCTTTGAAACACGAACTGGATTCAGCTAGCCAAGGCAAGGTACCCATGGCTGGGCCTTGATAAATCATGATGAAAGTTTGGGTTCTGTAAATGTCGAGGGATTTCACTACACCAGTGACTGTTAAATTTTAACCTTTTAAAGCCTAGCGGTAACTTTACATACGACCAGGTTTAACATTAAAAAATTCTACGTGGTGCCCACATCGCGTTTATGTGTTTTGTACGGATCTCAGAACAAACAGCAACTTTTGCCTTATAAAACATTAAGAGACTGGTTTTTATAACCGAAGTGGAGAGTGTCTACAGCGCGGTACGCACTGAGTCCTTATATAACACAGATACGCTTCATCTTTAAAGTGTTAAAGGCCTGTGCTGCTTGGAATAAATTATCTGCAGATAACTGTTACACATATTTTTGCGGTTGTGTTAGTCATGGTTTGTGAATATATTCCATATGCGGTTGCACGGTTCAGCGTTGTCGTAGCAAGGCACTCTTTCTTCGTTCGGATGTTTGTTGATCTGTGCTTCATTGCCAAGTAAGTAAACAAAAAAAAACTCAGTTTAGGTTAGAAATACAAGGTGGCAGCCATAAACGGCAATGGAGTGCATAGTTCAGGTGGTGTAAAAAGTCGAAACCTTTTGGGAAAGAAATATTTTAATATTACGTAACGCCATCGCTTACTCTATCACACTGTCTTCTCGGTTTCCGAAGGCAGATGTGTTCGGTGTTAGGCTTACAAAGATTTGTTGTGCAGTACGGATTTAAAGGTTTTGGAAGTCGTCTGTGTTTTTGTATGTGTGCGAACTGTTGTAAATTGCGTTTAAAAACTGAATTTCTATCTCAAAGAAAACACTTGGTATAAGTTACAAAGACCAATCAGTTAATGTTGGTAGGAAAATGATTTCTAATCGTATGAACGATAAGAAATATACAGTATATTATAAGTATAGAGCTTTTGTTGGTCGAGTGTTTAACCTTTTAAAGCCTAGCGGGTACTTTACGTAGCACCTGGTTTAACATTAAAAATTTCTACATTGTAGTGGCATTGCTTTTGTGTGTTTTGTACGGATCTCAGAACAAACAGCAACTTTTGCCTTATACATCATTGAGTGAATGGTTTTTATAACTAAAGTGGAGAGTGTTTACAGCGCGGTACGCACTGAGTCCTTATATAAAATAGATACGCTTCGTCTTTAAAGGGTTAATCATCGCTTTGCTTTGGCGGGTGAATACTTTTTCGGAAACAACTCAGTATAGTTATCAAAACAGACAGAGAAAATGACTCAGTCAAATTGGGTGGGGATAAAAGTAATTTATAAACCTATCCAGAAACATTACGTACGTAAAACCTAAACATTACAACTTTTTGTGCGGATTATTTCTCTTGTATTAACATAAGCAGTTTGAACTTGCAACAGTATCGCGGCTGTTTGCGGGTGATACTACTTCTTGTTAGTACGTTTACATTCAGTAAAGTTAGTGCTAGAACTGAAATAAGAAAAACAAGGCGACCTCTCGATTGAGAATTTGGTTTGAGTTCAGTCATATTAACAGTCTTTTTTATTTTCCTTTCTGTAACTCAGAAGAAAAAAACGAAGAGTTAATAACCGTATCTTTCTCTTGTTTTCTGTGACTGCTACTTTCTGATGGCAGAGTCTCTTAAATACAAGAAACGGTCGAGGGGTTGTGATAAAGGCAGCAACTTTGTACTACTTAAACTCGTAATGACGGAGTATTTACACGTTTGTGACTGAAAGAGAATGTGTAAAGAAGATGGAATTAAGAACAAAAAGAGATACTGAAACAAAAGAAATTAGTTTACTTCTCATTAAAAAACTTGTTGCTCCATTTCTGCTGTAAATAGTTTCTCTTACACACACACAAGAAAGAAAAGGCAGTATCATTTTGTGCCAACAGTACATAAATTGTCTGAGAGGAAAGAAGGAAAGCGACAAGAGTAATGTTCATATTATAACATCTGGACTGTAAGGGAGAGCAAATAGAATACTCCGAAATGCATAATCTAGACGATAAATATGTGCATTAGCTTGAATTTAAATTGATACCTCCGCTCATATCGTACAGTGACCATATTACGTATATAGTGTATTTAACTTTTAAGAAAAATGAATACATCAATTTTGTACGGCAAATGTAAATAATATTTCCTTGTCTGGAGAATAAGCATTACGTTTTTCTGTGTTTGAAGATTTAAACGTGTGTTAGGACTAGTTACTTCAAGGTCATTCATCGCTATTGTGTTAAATACAAATTAATTTATTGTAATCAGTCACCGTAACATGTGTTGACTACAATAAATTTTTTAAATGTCTATTTTGAAATCTATTAGGCCCAAGTCGTCTGAGAGTTTTAACGGAGATGTACTGGTAGGCCTATTGAATGGCGAATCTCTTTTAAATGATATTTAAAAATTATGTTTCTTCCCCGAACGCAGTGTATCCTAAATTCATTGCGGTTTTGAAGCAGGCGTAAGAGTCAGAAAGGTCATTTTTCTCCAGAAAACGAAGAAACCGGGGCAGGCATGGCTGAGTCCGTACAGCGACTCTGCTATATGCTTCACAACCGCGGTATAGGATTTCGATTGCCGGAAGGACACATATTTTTTTCTCGAAAACAAAACCCGAAAATTCTGTTAGTTGAGTAGATGGTTATATTTAATATTATCCATGGTCCGTCCCGTAAGATGATATGACATTGTTTATTCCAACAGTTGCGCAGTAGTTAGATACGAAAATACATACTCATACAGAAAGCCTTCCTGAATGACTGTATATATTTTTGTATCGAACTGTTATGCAGTTGTTGTAATGAACCTTGTAAAGTGGACGGTTCTGTGTTGCATAAGTATAATATGTTAATCCGTACTTCTTGCGTTTCAAGCACTCGTGATGAAAAAGTTAGACAAACTGGTAACATTTTTAACAGTGTACGGCTATGATGGAAGAAAAGGGTAAAGGTTAGGGAAAGGGGAGAATCCGCAGACACTTTGCATATTTAAACCGGTAAAATAGGGTAAGAAGTAGACGAGTGGGGAGAAGAAAGATCACTGAATACGAAAACTAAAAAACATTTCTTATTCTACCTACTGTCTGACTTTAGGCTTACGTAGTAACGAGAAGTGCTGTAGATCTTACGGGAAGACCTCAGGTTGGAATCCGGGGATTTATGCGTGAGGGGATGGCAGAAATTGAATGCATTCATATATGTTTGTACAGTTAAATTTCAGACTTTTACTTCGCTTCACCAAGTTGTAAGCCCACTCCGGGATGAATATTTGTGACGTATGATATGCAAATGCTAGCATCTTCAGTGGGTGCAGAGGTTAACCTATTAAAGCCTAGCGGTAACTTTACATACGACCAGGTTTAAGATTAAAAAAATTCTACGTGGTGCTCACATTGCGTTTATGTGTTTTGTACGGATCTCAGAACAAACAGCAACTTTTGCCTTATAAAACATTAAGAGACTGGTTTTTATAACCGAAGTGGAGAGTGTTTACAACGCGGTACGCACTGAGTCCTTATATAAAACAGATATGCTTCGTCTTTAAAGGGTTAATCCCTACGTTCCAAGAGGCAAAGTAAAACGAAGGTTAAACTTGTGACGCCGCCTAAACTGAGGAAGATGCATACTGTAGCGTCTACTCAGATGCAGTAACCCTTTGAAACTAAAACTGAGCTGGATTGTATGTAAAGATTTAGTTCGTACCGCGCAGTAAACACGTTCCATCTCGGTTACAAACACTAGTCAATGCTGTGTTGCGAAATAATGGCTGCTTGTTCTGAGAACCGCACAGAACGTATAACACACACTGTGGGCAGAATATTGAATTTTTTGATGTTCAATGTAGTGGCACATAAAGTAGCCACTAGGCTTAGAAGATTCCACGACGCATTTTTCTAAGCGTTAATCATAAGGAAAAGTTATTCAAATAAATGTTACAGACCTTTTTTTTATATGTCGTCATTTGCTAATTATTTACGTCAAGAGGAGTTCTTGAGAAAACGATATCGGTCTGAACTTCATGAAGTGGGTGTCACGATAAATCACCAAGAATTGAAATTAAATTTCAGTAACAAACCTGATCTCTGCATCAAAAACCCACAACTTAATCGAATAATTCTGAGAACTTGCCAGGATACGGAGCCACACAGACGGGAAGACTATTTAAGCGTAGCGTTTCCGTTTTTGAGAATTTTGAGTGGAGAGAGTTGAGCGAAAACTATCACGTGTGTCATTCTTGCAGTGAAGTTTCCCAGCGCCTGCTCTGTCTGTTAGCCCGTAACAAAAGAACACTTGGAATTCAAACGCGACGCATACCTCGTATTTTCTTCGGGTAAAATGTTTATGGCGCGTAGCGGAGGGCTTAATGTTGCATGATAATATTTCTGTCCTTCTACAGTATGCACTGTAACCATGTGTTGTGATTTGTTTATTTTACCGTTTTCGTATTACTGAAGTGTATGGTGGGGACCCAGGGGTGACCAAACGCCACAAAATGAGACTTAAAAATGCACAGTGTTTAAGGTTCGAGATTCTCACTCAAGACTTGTATCTTCAGCGCGTTCCTGAAGATTCATGTCTTCTGGGATGTTACACATCGTCAACCGGCCTGTTTGTATACTCCGTTTACGAATCGACACGGTTTACCATCCCAGCGCACTAGAAGTTGAAATGCACGTGTAATGATGTTATATATACGTAACTGAGTAGCACAAGCGGCTGTATAAATTGTATAACAGGGAGCTGCGTGTGTTTTAGTCTGCACCAAATATTAGGATGAAATAATTAAGGAGGATGAGATGGGCGGATCATGTTGCACGCAAGAGAATATGAGGAATGTATACGTATATTTTTTTCTGTTAGAAGAACTAAAGGACATGTTCCACTAGGATGACCTAGACGTAGTTCGGAGGGTAATACTAAACGAGTATTAAAGAAATAAGGTGGGAAAATTTAGGATAAGGAAGAGTGACGGGGTGTTATGAACGCGGTAATAAAAAAAAAAAAGCAGTCCCATTACAGGCCTGGACAGGCCCACAGGGTTCCAGGAGGTTGAGGCTCCCAGATTTCTAGACAATCGGCACATGAAGGTGGTAAGGTTGTCAGCCCTACGCACCGGCCGCGTTTACCCTCCAGGAAATATTCCTGGTACTCATTTCTGTTACAGGCTGAGTAGACCCCAGGGCCATAGTGCGACCGACAGGATTATGTCAATGAAAAATTCCAGTGACACCATCGGGAATCGAACCCGCGACCTGCCGGTTTGTAGCGCAGTGCCTCAACCAACTGCGCCACCGCGGCCCCAAGAACGCGCTAATAAACGTTCTATTTCCATACAGTGCAGGAGGTTACACGATTTGGAGAGAATACGTAATCTTGTCTAGGAGAAATGTCTTCGTGAAGTTAGTGAATTATCCGTCATATTGTATGAGGGTGAGTTGTGACATCTTGAACCTAAAGAAAGTATGTTGAGAATACCGGGATGTAATGGAGACACAATATGAGGCGGCTGAAAAGTTTAAGCGCACATGTTTAACAATAAATCGTCACCGCATGCTATTCGATAAACCAAGTAAAGGAGGGCGAACTTGGTAAGACATGTGACATGCATATGAAAGGTAATGAATTAGTATAAAAAGTAGTTCGAAAACCCAGGAGGGGGACGTTTACTGCTAGACGTAGGCATAGGTTTGTATGGGAAGATAAAATTAAAATATATCTTGGCGTAAAATGCTCAATTACGGACTTTTTTTAACGCCGTAATGAACATGTGGGTGCTGCAACAGAAATTTTTTCTTCACTATATGAGCGGAGAAGCAACTTTTGTCGTGGAATTATTAATTCGTCCATTCATTCATTAATTATGCCTTTTTGTTCGGTTGTATGATCATTCCCAAAGGTACACGCAGATTTTTAGCCACAAAGTACTACCAGCTTATTATCATCAAACGTCGACTGGAAATATACTTCACCACTTTGTGGATATGCTTGAGAGGCAGTAATCAAGTAGGCTAATGGAAATTCCTGTTCTTGTCAATAATAAGTTGTCACCGACTGCATATATTAACCTTTTAAAGCCTAGCGGTAACTTTACGTACCACCAGGTTTAAGATTAAAAAATTCTACGTGGTGCCCACATTGCGTTTATGTGTTTTGTACGGATCTCAGAACAAACAGCAACTTTTGCCTTATAAAACATTAAGATATTGGTTTTTATAACCGAAGTGGAAAGTGTTTACAGCGCGGTACGCACTGAGTCCTTATGTAAAACAGATACGCTTCGGGTTTAAAGGGTTACATTACTTCATGGGCTAGGCAATGATGATTCATTTTTATGTCAATGGTACATTTTGTTACCTGAAAAATGTGTGTCAGAATGAAACAATTTTGGGCATTTAACTGCGACGTTGTTCAGTAACCGAGGCAGTAGATCATGATAAGTTAACCACATGTTACGGGTCCACATACATATTTTAGTGTGCAAATGCGTTTTCTAACTTCAAATTGGACCTGGTTGTAGTAATCACACTGCTGCTAAAACAGAAACAGGAATTATCTCGATTACTACACCGCCTTTTCTGTCTACGGCTTTCCGGATTTCCTCAGTGCTTTCAAGAAAATGTCGATACCAGCCCACATGAAGCCTGACTGCTTCCTCTCACATCATTCCAGTCAGTTCACTAATCATCATAACACATGATGCTGTGCAGTCTGAGCTACCGACAGTGCTGTTAACCGTTTCAGTCACAGTGCTGAGTGTGTATACCGACTGCTGTAAGGTTTAGACACTGCAGTTTGCTTACAGAGTGCATAATATATGTTTTTTTTTGCGATTCTTGCAATGCATACCGATTATGTCCCTACAGAGAATCAGGTTTTAACCCTTTAAAGACGAAGCGTATCTGTTTTATATAAGGACTCAGTGCGTACCGCGCTGTAAACACTCTCCACTTCGGTTATAAAAACCAGTCTCTTAATGTTTTATAAGGCAAAAGTTGCTGTTTGTTCTGAGATCCGTACAAAACACATAAACGCAATGTGGGCACCACGTAGAATTTTTTAATGTTAAATCGGGTAGTACGTAAAGTTACCGCTAGGCTTTAAAAGGTTAAAGTGGACTCCGAATTTGTTCTCTGTGAGGTAGGTATTCAATTTCTTATATAATTTAGGTAAAAGTCGGTTTCCAAACGGTTAAGTAAACTGTAAGTAAGTGAACCAAAACATGTTAGAGTCTTACCTTATATCACTAACAGATCGTTATCTATGTAAAATTATTACGGTTTGTTTGTTCTTTCATTGCTTGATTGCTTTCTTGCTTGATTGTTCATGTATTTCCGGAAAGAATGCGTGAGACACTAGAGCGTGTGTTACTGACCCGCCAGTGTCTAGGACTCTTTCGTCACGACAGTGATTGGAAGTATGTACGAAAACTAATATAACCAACATGCTACAGAAATGCAGGGTGATGTGTTGGCTGGAGAGTGCACACAAATTTTTCGCATTCTTGGTGAAGGAAAATTGCTAGTTAACCCATTCTGTGGTCTTATCAAATTTCAGGTACCACTTTGTGGTACTGTAACAAAAACAGAAGAATTTATAAGGAAAATTTCCCTTTAAATATACGTCACGATTTTGTGGACTAAAACTGGCTGTGTGAGCGAGCCATTCTTGCATCCAGAAATTCGGATGTGTGCAATAACATAAATCTTCCGATTCAGGACTTATTTACCACGAAATGTTAACACATACGAGTACATAATCAGTCGGTACAGGTAAGAACATTAACCTTTTGAAGCCTACTGGTTACTAAATGCACCAACAGGTGTAACATTCAAAAATTGTACATTCTGCCCGCACTGCATTCATAAGTTTTGTGTTTATATCAGAAAAAAGAACGACATTTGCCCTATATAACATAACTGATTGGTTTTTATAACCGAAGAAGCAAGTGTTTACTGCACGGTACGGACTGGGTCTTTAACTAAAACAGTTTACGCTTTGGTTTTAAAGGGTTAATGATGCGGTGGAATACTGGATAACGGGTGTATAGTCTAGGTCTTATATAAAATGAATGTTGATTCGTTGTTGCAGCAAAGCTGTAAAGAAAGGTTATTGTTTTGAGATTTTCTCTGCAAGAGAGAATATATTCTGTCGAGTTTTCCAATTAAGTCTCTTCTCAGCTTTATACACTAGCAGAATCGTTCAGGGCGCATCAGTAAGAAGAAAATGAACACTGCGAAGTTAGGGACATATAGCTGTTCGCACGACATTAAAAAGTAATACTCCACGGGTTGTGTGTACACAATATATAATACAGGCACGGCGTTAATTTAAACTTAGACTTCGCCATAATATTCTCACGTTTTTATTCTGTAGACTAAGAACAAGTTTCGTAAATTCCCATCCTCTTTAGCTTTTATCTCCTCGTTCTTCGTTGCTGAACAAGAGAACTCATAAATGTGACGTTTCTCTTTCCAGCAAACTCGAAGACGAGTACTGCTGAAGTTAGCTGCCTACACTTGTTAGCAGATTCAATTCTAGAATGAATGAGTTTGTATCACTTTAATTTATCACGCCTAACCACAGTTAAACTTTTCTCCAATTTATACTTTTTAATAAAATTTTGTCAAACAAACTTTCAAATGATGACCATATTGTAAACTTGATTCAAACTGAAGCTTAGCGAGTTTTAATGTTCTCGTTGCACCTGTAGTGGAGGAGTGCACAAATGGCTACAGAGACTGCGTGGATATAAATCCTGTAGTTAAAATTTATCGTCAGTCATTGCAGGTGTGTAATTTGTTTAAAACACTGTATATGACCACGTGCATATACATACGTGTGTACGTACGTACACACGTATGCATGCATATACAGGGCAGTGTATAACGACACAAAACTTTTTTGTTATTAGAAAATTTACTCATTCCTCACAGTAAATAATTGTGATGAATTATTGTACTTTTGCTTTCCTCCTGACGTCATACATGTACATAAAACCATGTCTTTGCTTTTCTGCCTTCTGCAAGTTGTTTCGGTCCACAGTCACCTTGCTATCAGCTTACACGTCGATTTCAAACTTCGTTAGTTTAAATTCAGTTTTCACTTTAATAAGCAGTAGATTCAAGTTTTCTGGAATGTTACATCATGTCGAATGGTATATAGCTACCGACGTTTCGGAGGCACTAAACCTCCAAACTGTTTGCCATTCAGCAAAGCGTAGAATTCCTGGAGACTTACATCTTCATCAACACTCCTGTAAGAAACTGAAGTCTAGAAGTATTGTGTATATATGTATGGTGTATACAGTACTTCTAATTGTTGTATACATTTGCAAGTATTCACTGTTATAAAAGGGGAGATCGCCTGCCTACAACATAGGGGGTTTCCAGCTCACAACTTTTTGTCATGGCCTAATGATGGCTGTTTTATGAGCCCAACCGAACTGCTAATAAAACGTGTATTAAACGACTTGTTGGGTTCCATTGAAAAATGAAGTAGAGTATATACTTATGGTTGATACGCCAACGGGGACGTCTTACATAAAAAAATACTGTGTAATGTTTAGTGTATTCCAGCGCACACAATATTGTAAGGCTGAGATTTGAATCACGTGACTTTTTATCGTGTTGTATGTAAGAACTTTTTCTGTAAGTATTTCTGAAATGCCAGATTATGGCTGTTGATTAAAGCCGAAGCACGTTGCAGCGTCATGTGCATTTGGACACTAAAAATATAATTACGGTTGGCTGCTCCTGTCCCTCTGCTTTAATATTAGGTGCTTTGACTTCTTATCAAAGTATCTTCGAAGTTTTCTTAGCACATGCTGATATATTGATTAAAATAGCAACATACATTAATTATAAAAATAAATTAGTAGTGCAATTAGTTTTCCTTGTCTTTTCCTCTGTAAAATTCTTGTTGCCCTGTTACATGTGCGTCTTGTTGCTGCAAAATATTTGGTGTCAATTTAATATATATCTATTTTTTGCACGGGGGGGGTCATCTTATTTAATTTCCTAAGTAATTTTCATTGCTTAGTGTCTGTTGTATCTGTATATAATTTCATCAGTATGGATCTTGTTTTCATACTGTTAGCTTTCTTGACACATATTACCATATAACGTAAAGCTTAACAAATTATATTTCATGTATTTGTTAGGCCGACGTACTCTTTTGCCTGTCATTTTACGAACGAATGCTCGTATCGATGTAATACGAGCAAAAATACTGAGAGATTCTCGTGTAGATACATTCGACTACCCTCCCACACTCTGTAGCAGTAAAATTTTAGCGATCGTAAATTTTCAGACCATTACGGAAATGGATTTTCGAAGTCTGCTCGATTTTGCATGCCATTTCATATTATCAGTTACTCCAGAGGGTACAATCTGTATTTTCGAAGGCATGCCTCTTACGTGAATATTTACCCACCAAGGGGAATGAGCTGGTCATGCCCGCATGACTTTCCGCTTTCAAAATGTAAAATTTATGTTAGGATGTCAACCACCGCAGCTGTTTTGATTTAAGGTCACAGATCTCTGAATGCTAAGCCATGCCCTGTATTTTATCCTCACCCAGCATCTGGTACGCGTATAGCAACGGACACGAAATGAGCAACTCGGATTACCTTGTATGATACGTAACTTTTAGGAACACGTAGTAGTTCCTCCCGTATGTCCCCCAATTCTTTATTTCTTCGTTGTTTATGGCATGACGCTGTCAGCGGGTAGGACTACATACCGTTGAATGATTAGGAAACTATGGAATGAAGCGGTTGTGACCCGACATTTCTGGCTGAATTGTATGGTGGTCCAAAACGGCCTTTCGCGTTAATACGTAAACATAATCCAAGGAGGTTTGTTTACATGATAGGCACGTGATAGTTGTCGCTGGGAGTAGGAAAAATGTTCCACGTGCTTAATTTCTGAAGGGCTAATAAATTAATAATTAATATATTAATCACCTTATACACTCAATGAAACACATACGGAACTATAAAACGCCTGTAACTCGTACATGTTTCGGTAGCGATGTGCCATCATCAGGACGTTACTCTGACAAAGCAGTATAAGGCCTGCACGCTTAACTAGGTGTTCTGTCGCCTGCATTAAATTATTAAAATATTAAATTAAATAATTATTAAAATTATTATATGTATTATATATTATATTAATTATATTGTATTTATTATATTATTAAGATATTCAATTCAGTAATCGTAAAATACATTGTTGTAAATGTAAGTATATCACGCCGTCTGACATGACACAAGTCATGCACTTTAACAGGACGAGATACTTTCAGGTCATAACAGACCGAGAACGATGTTTGTATTCATTACTCCAGAAAGAGTATAAGCAACTGGATACTTCATGCGCAACATCTCACTCTAAACAAATTTTAAATTCGTGACGTCGTGATTTTATGAATAGTAACTTCGCATACTTTAGAATCTTAATATTTCAGTCATTTTAGTGAAGGCGACACAGCACCTAGTTAAGCGTTCTGGCCTTACACTCCTTTGTCCTTTGATGGCACTTTGGTGCCGAAACATGTAGGAATTATAGGAGTTTTGTACTTCCGAAATCATTTTAGTAAGTGAATAAGTTGGTTAATGTGGTTTTTTTAGTGGCGAAGGGCCCCGCAGCAGACGCTACGGACGCACCGCAGCCTTGAGGCTTCTTGTGCAACCCTGTGATGAAGATGACAATGATGATTATTATTTTTTATCCATTTCCTAGTAATGGAGCACCGGTGGAATTAAACTGACAGGGGGAAACCGAAGAACTCAGGGAAAAACCTGTCCCAGTGCCACTTTATCCACCACAAATCTGACATGGACTGATCCGGGATCGAACCCGGGCCTCCGCGGTGGGAGGCCGGCTGCTAACCGCCTGAACCATGGCACGGCCCCTTGTTTAATGTGTTAAGAATATGCACGTTACTTATAACGAAAGAAAAAAAGGTTATGTAAATGTTTCTTGCGAACCAGAATACCACCCTGAAAATACAAACCGACCATCTCAGTGCCCTTATTATGTGTGCCTGCAGGTAGGGAGAAGAAGTATGAAAGAAGAATTTGCTAAGCAGACGATGTCTAAACGTATATTGCCTCGCTAATATAATGCAGATTGACTACAGAAATGATCATAGATGTAGAGGACCACTTGGTTTCATCCAGTGAAAGGTCACCGGAATTTACAAATACACGCATCGGTTTTACCATTTTGTATTGACTTAACCTGCTACAGGAAAGGAATTTAGACCACCGGCAAAGGCCACTTTGCTTCAGAGGACATAGTTTGAGCTGTTTGATCAGTGAAAACTTTGCGTTCTAAAGACCCTTGTCGGAACAAAACAGATCAAACAAAACTAGATCGGCTTCTCCTTTATTGTAAACATCCCACTGTGCACTGTAAACATTCCACGCGTAGTAGATTCTTCTTTAGTCGAAACGTTTCAGCATGTGCACTGCGAATGAATATACTGCCCACTGCGAAATATCGCCACCCTTCTTACTTTGTATAACAATTATATATATATATACACACACATGTGTAATTATGCATATAATGTCCACCTGTGTGTTAGGGGGACTGACATTATTAAATTATTGAACGAATGGAGGGACTTGCAGAAGAGTACACTAATTATTCCAATTATAATTTTGTTCCTTCCCTAAGGCCAGTAACACACACGTGCGAATTTCTTAAGTGTCAGCAACACTAGCTTAAGTTAGTAACTTTATAGAATGTTAAGCAACAAAATGATGGTCGCTGGAAGGTTGTATTATTATCCATAAGGAGCAGACAACAGATGGGGAAATACATAATTTTGAAGAACTGCAAGTGCTGTAGGAATGTACAGTCATATTTTTCACCAGGGTATGTTAATACTACCCGCATTTAGTAACTGAGGATTTCTGAATTATGCGCACAAGTTACGTAAAAGAAACTCGTAATATAACTTCGTAATATATATATATAATAACTTATATAATAATATATATGGTATATATAATAATATATATAATATATATAATAATATATAATATATATAATAACTTCGTAATATATATATATACTGTCCGCAAGTTGTCTCGCAGGCTACTCGAAGGCTTTTGTAGGCTGGGTATGTACCTGCACTAAACGCGATTCTGCGGATTTTTATTTTAGCTTTTTATTAGTGAAGTACATAACGATCATGATTTTACGAAAGTGGCGTTGAATTTTATTATGTCTAAAGAGCGGCGCATTGTTATTGGTTTTAATACTGTAAACGTAGACAGGAGAACCTCGACGACGTTCGTGAACATCGATGTCTGGGAGTAAGACTTGTAGTGATTATCTACTTTAACACAATCGTTTCGGTCTTTCGTGAGTGGTTTCTACGAATCGGAACGAGACCACGTGGCTGGCGAGTCGGCTTCTTCTGCTCGCATGCTATAATACGGCTAACTCTTAGCTCGTTCAAGTTGTCATTCTGTTGAAGTTTATTGCTGTCCTGGTATATGGGACATGTTGTAAACAATAAACAGAATAGAAACATTTTGTAGAAGGGCCATTTGGAAGGCATAGAACAGAATAAGACACTGGAATTGCAGTGGCTCGTTGGACGATAAGTATTATAGAACGAAGGTTAATTTATCTAGCTGGGGAATGTGACCAGAGGCGGGCTTTCGCGTTTAAGTTTTTCTGTAGCTTCGTCTTCTGATAGTACAGTATTAGGCTGCAACAAGGGAAATCTCTCTTGATCCAAATATTTTGCTTCATGACGACAAAACTCGTATTATGGTGCGTAAAAACTGAATGTTAACGTTTTGTAAACGGGTTTTCTACGTATACCTGTAGTACGTAAAATTCTGATTGTTATTTCTTGAATACTAAACGAAAATGCAAATCTGTTACAACTTCAGTTATTTTGTTCGGTTTAGAGGAAACATGGAATTAATCTTGAAGTGATGCGTGTGGCGAATTCAGATTAACCTTTTAAAGCCTAGCGGTAACTTTACATACCACCAGGTTTGACATTAAAAAATTCTACATGGTGCCCACATTGCGTTTATGTGTTTTGTACGGATCTCAGAACAAACAGCAACTTTTGCCTTATAAAAAATTAAGAGACTGGTTTTTATAACCGAAGTAGAGAGTGTTTACAGCGCGGTACGCACTGAGTCCTTATACAAAACAGATACGCTTCATCTTTAAAGGGTTAAAGATTAAAATGAAGTGCTAAATCGTAGTATAAAGTAAAGGCTTATATGGAAGGTAGTGGGCTGTTGTACAGCTGAAAATGAGCCATTGAAATGTTGACAGTTAAACATTTACCAACCTATTTCACACGCCTTCATCAGTAGCTGCACAAAACTCTACCCCAAATCCAGTAACATTCGTACGCGGTACGTCGATCCTTATCTCTGGCTTGGAGATTGTCTGAAGTTCCTTCTATAGACCCGTTTCTTCTGATTCATCTCGAAAGTTTGTACAGCACGTAACTTGTAAATCTGTCCGAGTCAGATGCACAGTTACCTGAAGAACTTACTGTGTGTGCCACGTACTGCCACGTGTCTTGTTAAAGATTGGATTTATCCGTTCTGCAGGTGGTCGCGTCTTGAATACAGTTCTGATCTAAAGTTACTGCTACGTTTTATTTCACAGAAGTAAGAAATACGAATATAATGTATCACAGTTTAGGGAGTGTAAGCTGTTTACTTAGACTATGTTTCCTTTGTACTAATTTCTTTTTCCTTTGATCCCTATCCATGAACGGAAACACCCTCCCCCATCGATTATTACGTATCTGCTAACCCCCTCGGCATTTCACATGTCTCTGAATTATGCCATCGTATTTATGCGTGGTACAAAATGAAACAGTATATTAAAAGTTATGAGTTACATTTCTGGCCTTACGTCACGATGCAGCGAAATAATACACTGATACTGTTTGTCTCTTAATCTTAATTTGGGTCATCCCGGTGTGTTGTTCTAAATACAGTGACAATAAACACAGTCAGACACACCACAATATATATATATATATATATATATTTTGCACACTACGTCATTTATTCTAGGTTGTGCCAATATACTACATGTTTCGGCTCGGCCGAGCCATCATCAGGTACATGATTCTGATTGGTTAATTGGGAACGATGTAGAAGAAACTGGGCCTGCTACCATTTAGTATCTATCCTCTAACTTTTTTAATATGAACTGAGGAAACGGAGACAGTTCCTAATTATCAAACTGCAGGCCTGTATTCACACCAAAAATTCCACTTTAAATAACATTTAGGTTCTTTCCTGTATGTTCGCTGGCATTGTCGGCCCGAAGACATGTCATTTACTATGTGTCGCCATTTCCCATGGGCCATGTTCTGTTTTCTCCATCTTCGCATTCAGCCAAACTTGATGGCAATATTTTACTGTTACGTGTTTTCTTAAATATTTGTGTAGGGTACAAGTGTCTGACGTAACCGTGTCCATAGTCTCAACATGCTGACGTTCTTAAGCACAGGTTAGACTAGCTATCTTAAGAAGATTATAATTAATCGGCAGGGTAGTTTCACTTGTTGAGCCCTGTACTGAGTCTCGCCACTTGTCCAAAGCTGCGTACCATGTCGGTTAATGATTCCCACGGAAGCAATTAAGCAAATAATTAATGCCCCTTCACTTTGCTTGATATCGTCTTGAGACGTTACATAAAGGGGAGGTCGCTTCCGTCTGCTTTGCGACGCCTGGCGCAACATCAAGTATTAAGACGCGTCGTTAGTTACTGTACAGAGCAGCAGCGTTTTAGCCCCTGCTTCTGAAGACTTGCACCGTACCACAAACCGCCTAATTAAGGAACACGAGCGGAATCTCATTTGCTGAATATATCCATGCCAAAATTGACACGATATTGTGTTCCCCATTACAGTTTCGCAGTACGTGCCACCTTGTCAGGCATATGTGAAACTGATACGTCACCTTGCAGTAACAGAGAACATGCTTCCAGGTCGCGATCTTAATTTCGAACATCGGTATTCTTGACAATAATTAATGGACTGCTTAGGCCTGTCTTCATTACGTTAAGACCGTGAGACACAGAACTCAGATATCATAGGTGTATCTACATACAAGTATATGCTTTATAATTCTGTATAACATCCAACGTTCCTTCTAATTTTTTTTTTTACAGTTACGCAACCTGATATTGCTCTGAGCAGAAAACTTTTGCACGACCTGACTGCGCGTCACTTTAAAAATGTTTTTGTAGTATGCATGATAAGAATATTTGCAATGAAAATTGAGAAATTCCAGCTGCGCGGCAACAGTTCGTCGTGCGCGGGAAGAATTCACGTGCTTCGCGACCGCGCACCCGCGCTGCTTGGAGGAAACATTGATACCATCCATATCACAGATAATATGTTCTGGATTAAAATCTGCGTCTGCGCGTTACCTTTCGTGCCCTCTCTTTGGTAGATGCCAGGTTACTGCAGTGTAATATCCACCATAAAATGACAAAAATAAAACGTGTCCAACGCCATTTCGTTGTTGAGTGACTATGTATATAGTGATGCATTTAATATTTAGAAGCCGTAGTATCCCGCGAAAGGTTACATGTGGGCGATGTGACGCAATATTGGAAATTACTAAAGAGTTCTTCATTATCTGTTGCTTATGTGCTTAACTTCCGTGTGTTAGCAATACTCAAATTGGGAGACTGCCCCTAGGGTAGACAGGCAGTTACGGATTCGCCACCGCCACCCGCCCCATCCGTCCCCAGCCCAAGGTACTGCTGCAGCCATAAATGGACCAGTAGCCTGCTGGCTCCGGTACGACAGTACACAACACAGGGACCCGATTAAGGTCAACATATGATGCCACAACACTAGAGGTTTCCGCCAACAACAGTATAGTTATAGTCTGGTAAAAACCATATTTGTATTGTATAGAATATTTTAATCCCGTTTTAACTGTTTGTAATTTAAAATACAGGGTGTAACTTTAATACGATAGAGATATTAAGGAGGTAGCCTACAACAGATTGTGGAACCAAACAAATAGTGGCTGGTAAGTGACGGTTGGTTTAGGTTTGGCAGACTGTGCTGCCTGAGGATGGCGCACTAGTAGCGGAACATGTCGGAGCCGTATGTATGTATATATGACAGTTATATGTACATATCAGTGTGCATTTGGTTGGTGTAATAAATTGACTTTGTCGACTTAGTCATAGTGTTCGGTTTGTGTAATTTTCATAAAATTTTGTCTATCACTAAAATTCGCGTCCCGTGAGATACAAGGCCGTACAGTTTGTTAGATACATACCAACGTTTCGCAGGAACATGCTGCCTCCTTCTTAAAGGTAAAAGAGTGCAGTTTATTTTTGTGAAACGTTGGCATGTATCTACCACACTATACAGCGTCACATTTCGGAGAACCGTAACTTAACATTCCGCGTTGTGCGAACCTGGTATCGCGTTGACCTGTCACTGTTTAGATGGACGTACGTACCATACAGGACGTTGCATCTGACGCCGCCAGCTCCTGGTTGCAACTGCAGTCAAACTAACCTCTGTTTCAGTGAGAGATTTCGCTTTAGGAATTTGTATCGTGTTACATGAAATGTCAAAGTGATGTTGAACAGCTGGAAGCAGTTCACTGGAATCGTCTTTCGAGTCACTTATGTCAGACGTTAAGAGACAGCAAGGAGAGATTTGAAGAGCGCCGCGCGCGTGGTGAGGGGGGGGGGGGTGTGTTCATTGCTGCCTAATGAATCAGTACTTCGTATGTGCGCCATTGCTCAAAGACTTTCATTCTGCGCGTGTTGCGGGGGCAGATTTGCTCGTACGCCGTCTTGTACAGCAATAGAACAGGGCGAATTTCTCTCTGGCACACAAATATTTACCCTCTAAACTTCAAAGGCGATATTAGACAAACCCCAAGGCCTTACGGCCGGTTTGTATTAGGAATTAATTCCAAATTTTTACCCACGATATTTGTGTTGCTGTGTCCATGACGTGCCTGCCTCACACTGCGTGTCGCTGTATTTAAGGTGAAAATTTTTACCCACGATATTTGTATTGCTGTGTCCATTACGTGCCTGCCTCACACTGCGTGTCGCTGTATTTAAGGTGAAAATTTTTACCCGGGACATTTATGTTTCTGTGTCCATGACGTGCCTGCCTCACACTGCGTGTCAGTGTATTTAAGGTGAAAATTCTTACCCATGATACTTGTGTTGCCGTGTCCATTACGTGCCTGCCTCACACTGCGTGTCGCTGTATTTAAGGTGAAAATTTTTACCCGGGACATTTATGTTTCTGTGTCCATGACGTGCCTGCCTCACACTGCGTGTCACTGTATTTAAGGTGAAAATTTTTACTCACGACATTTAGGTTGCTGTGTCCATGACGTGCCTGCCTCACACTGCGTGTTACTGTATTTAAGGTGAAAATTTTTACCCACGACATTTATGTTGCTGTGTCCATGACGTGCCTGCCTCACACTGCGTGTCACTGTATTTAAGGTGAAAATTATGAATCTCCCTGCCGTAATTGTGAGATATGTACATCGACACAAACTTATAATTTGAATTTAACTCGTACATAAATTATTCGTAATCAAAACACATAATTATCAGATTACCGTCATTATGACGAGGTATTGAAGTCGAAATTTGATTCTTTGAGTGTGCTATTCATATGCCTGTTATTTTGTCCATGTGACTGAAGTGTTGCCCATTAAAAAACAGCGTAATAAATTAACCAACGAACGAAACAAGTGGCATTTCAGAAATCAGGAAAACTGCCAACTTGGCTATACGGAAATCAGTTTTGGATAGTTAAAACACACGACACACATACTCTAATGAACACGTTGGCGATGAGATGAGATACTTCGTATATGAGACTGCAATGCATTAGATTTATTAAAAATTGGAATATTGGGAAAGAACGTGAATTAGTACCAAGTAAGGGGCTGAACACAGCTAAAACTGAAGAAATCATTCCAGTAAGTGGCAGATAATCGAATACTGAAAAGAGTTCTACAGTATAAAGTATAAGGAAGCAGGAGCTCGGAAAAATATTTGAAACGACGAAATGAGCACGTGAAATTCGGAACAGATTGCATTCTCGATACCGTGAAAGGAAGAATAAGAAGAAAATGTACAGTGGAGTTGCGTAAATGTAAAATGCATGTGCACATTATTATACAGATATGAGAGAAACTTCTTATAAATGTTTTCTGCGTCACAGTACATTCATAAGTACAGCGAGTCACGCACGCATGTATGTATATATGTGCGTGTATAAGTAATATAGTAAGAAATTCGTGGGTTATATTCTTCGTTCAGCTACGCCGTATATAGCTTGTGTGCAGCCAACACTGGTACATGGTTGTGTGAATTTAAAGTTATAGCTGTTAGAAGAAATGAATAAGCAAATAAATGAATCAGATTGTGCGACCTGTTTTCATTCGATCCTGCTGAATCGACAAATTGAATTATATAATTTTGGCCTATGTTAGGAACTAAAGAAAAACAAAATTTTGCATAAATTTGACTTCATATTCTGTACTTCTACTGCGAAAAGAAGTCGTGCTTGCGCCCTCATTACAGACAATTCCATCACGGTTATATAGCAACTTTGGAGCACTTAATAACTGGAAGACTGTCACGCAATTAACTTCTGGAATGTGCAGTGCGCCTGGCCGAATGTCCCCAGGTGTGACGGCACTTCATCGAATCTTGCCATGATACGCGGTTAAGACGAAGAAATGAACATTCCAGTTCTCTTCTGAATCTTGATCTCCAATGGGATTAACGAATGTGGTTTGGCCACATACTGTACAAAACGAAATCACCTGTCCGTTGGGTTTGCACAGGCCGGGAAGAAGGGGTTCCTAATACCTAGTAAGCAGTATTGGATTCAGGATCAAGTCTGTATCATACGATGGTTCTCAGCTGTCTAGACTATAGTAAAAACCGAAGATAAGTTTACGCCTCGCGTTTTCAAACATATTCGTACTACATTCAAGAAACAATGACTGTAGTAAAGAAAGGAAAGAGGTTAAGAAATAAGATAGGCAATTTACGTGTAACGTAAACTTTTGGTGCGTTCGCGTAACCATCGTTGTAGTGGAAACGCAACAGTGCATTTATTGTCTCACAGACGACACGATTTTCGGGAAAAGTTTATTGAAGGTAAAATATGTGTGTTGATTTTCTCTACAACGTTTGTCTAAAACATTTCCCATTCTGAGAATAATTCGGAGAGTTGTTACCATAAATTTACTTAGGTCATTATGCAAAATACTCGTTATTCTTTTCACATTTTAATAGAACTTGCATTTTCTCGACAGATTTTCGAAAAACCCTCAAATATCAAATTTCATGGAAATCCGGCCCTGTGGAAGCTGAGTTTCATACGGACGGATAGGCATGACGAAGCTAATAATAGCTTTTCGAAATGTTGCGAACGGTCCTAAAAATGTATAAAATGAACACACGTGTAGGTAAACAACCTAATAACCAAAAAACATACGTGCTGTTGTGATTACGGTGTTGCAGAGACATTCATTCAATGTGTTCGACGTTTGAAGCAGCCATATTCTGCATTCAGAACTCTAGTGTCGTGAAGCACAGTACGTTTTGAGAAGCTAGTAGTCGCTCGTCTGTTCTATTGATTTCACGCCCTGTATTACCGCGTTTCGGTGTGCATAAGGGTCCATCATTCGGTCTTACCCTGAGATATTTCAATCCCATCCCAAGTTCTCGCCCTGTACTAATATTTGCTCATGACCCATGCTAATGTTACCCTTTTTGTGTACGCCAATTTTTCCCCAGGTCATCATATTTTCCAACGGAAATTGTGGAGGCCACTCTAAATCTACTTGTGCTACGTTCCAAGCCCATGTGTTCCTCTTTCATTTGCTACTACTGTAAGGGTAGAAATTACTAACTCGTTTTTGTGTAATTTTTCTGTCCTCCTGCGCTATTTCTTCTGTTTTGTATCCTGAAATTGAAAACTAAAAGAAAGAAAAAAGGAGAAACTTTCAGTGTAGTTAAACAAATCTGCCTTGGACAACAGAAGAGAAGTGGATTCATCTTCCGTCATGTCACATGTATCAGATGAACATGACAGTGAAGGTAGACGGGCCTATCATATGTTAATGAATCTGCTGGTCTTCCAACACTTAATGAGGTTGATGTTTGTTGTTCTAAGGTGTAGAGTTGTGGGTAATTTACTTTAATGAAAGCTACCCGACCTTGAAACCCCAAGCTTCGAAATGTCATTGTATTGTCACGCGTGACTGTGTTTAATGACCATTGCAGGCCTTTATGAGGGAAGATTTTCTGGTACTGTACAATAATACGGTTTTTGCGGCCATTTCTGGAAAGTACGCAATAAGTGATAGTTATTCAATCAAAAATTATTTAATTTTGTAAGGTTTCTGATTACCAGCTGATTTTCTTTACTACATTTTTCGTAACATCAGGCATTGTTCGTCCCAAAACAAACTTCACACCCTGTCACTTTCTTCTAATGACGTTGTAAATTGCTATACCCTTGCCCTTTCTTACGTTTAGTACAAATTTCCGTCATGAGGTATATTCTCTTCATTTAATGCAACTTTACATACTAACAATTATTGCATCTTTGATCATCATTCATCATCACACAGTCTGTCTTATTGCTGGTCCACAGCCTCTTCCAAACCGAGTTCTCTGGACAGTGCGATCTACTGCTTCCTCTTTCAATTTCCAGCACCTTCCCGTTTCCTGAAGGTCATCCAGTAGCTGACTACGTCTTCGTCTTCGTCTTCTTCTGGTCCCGCCTATCTTTACTTCGGTAACGTGGTGTAGAAGGAAGTTCGTGCACATGATATGACCAATCCAGTTAGCCTTGCTTCGTTGTATTGTATGTAGGATGTTAGTTTCCTCCTGGAACCTCTTTGATACCAAGTGTAAAGTCGTGTAAGTTATGGCGTAATATAAATGACTGTTTATTAAGGCACGTGACATTTCCCACTCAACTGTGTGGATTTCGAGGGCTTAAATCGATGTCTATGAGGATATTATCGTCTGGGGTGTAGCGCTGCCTACTTTGTAGGAATATACCAGTGTCCTGGAGGAACATTCCACCTCCATCTTCAGAGCAGAAAATACTGCATGTGGTTCGATTACTTTCAGCTTATCGAATTGCCTACAATTTGGATGTCGGTTGAAATTTGAAAATTAATACAGCCATTTCATAATGTTACAAATTTGAGTTCCTTAAGTGGGAAAATTATTCTTTGAAAATGTAAAAGAACATTTTATGTTTGTTCAAATAAATTCTACGAGTATGTGCATTGCGCATTTTATCTTTTCTTTTCCCCGCTGAAAGACGTGTAAACAAATGTATACGCAAGGAAATTTTAAAATTCTAGTTGTGCATTCATATGCCATTTCAACAAGTTATAGAATCCTCGGGGCTATAAAATGTTAACTGGTCCGGCTAATTGGATAACTACGTACCTGATAGAGACGAATGCAGAATTAGTTGCCACCATTATCCACAAAGGTTGATATAATTGACAGTGTCGATGAATATTTAAACTTTTAATGCCTGAGGAAAATTGACTGTCTCGTTGAAATTTGTCTCTTTTGTGACCCGTACAATTCAATTATAAACAAATGTAACTTTATTTTCAAAAGAGCGAAAAAGTTTAGTAAAATATCTAAAATAAAAAAGTCATTGTTTTTTGGCATAACATCACCAGTAATTTAACTTGAGTAGTTTAAATTCATGTTTGTATAATTACCTGTTGGCACCCGCATTTTATAGTCTTTTAAAGTATCTACTTTTAAGTATCCAATACTCTGTGTCGTTTGTTTTCCTAGCGTCACTGAATAAAATGTGGTTATGCCCGGAATAATAAAATTTTCTTTGTATGCGAGATTATTACAGTACAAATAAGAATACTGTCTTCTGGAACGTGACGCCGTTTAGTAACATAAAATGAAGTAGCAAGCTCAAAATACAGATCCCCAAAATTTATTGACGTTTTGGGGGAAGGTTCTGCCTCCAGTCACGGTAGAACATAATACCATGAAAGTGGAGACAATACGTTCTTTATAAACGCCATTGAATTTCTACCAGTATGTACGATGCCACATCAAAGAAGAATTTTTTTTCAGTCTCATTCCAAACGTCCATTTCTGACGATTCAGGTGATATGTGCAACCGAATATTGATAAAGAAAATATTCAGTCAGTCTTCAGCTTTCTTGCATCTTTATTATTAGGAATAATAAAGTTTAATAAAGTGTAATAAAGTTTAATGATATTTAAAGGAACTTCGTCTTTACATTTCAGGGATGTGCATTGATTTTTTTTTCCGTCTTACTGCCATAGAATTTCACGTGACGTCAAGTTGGTCTTTCCAACTGCAGGAATTTTGAACTGCTACATGTCTGATATCCGGTGACATGTCCAACCGCAGAATATATTAAAAATTTGTAACGGCTTGAAATTTGCAATAACCGAGAGCATCTAAACTGACAGATGCAGATAGGAAAAGAAGTCTATGTACTAAAAATTTCGTTCCTCAAAATTAGCATCCAAAATCCATTCTTTTACAGTGGAAAACACTCTTAAATACTCTGAAGTATTTGAGTTTTAAAGAAAGTAGTGTTACAAGATTTGAGGTTCTCTTAAGCGGTGATTCTTGAAGTTCAAATCGTCACGGATGTTACGCCATTTCGACTGCTATTTACCGACGTTTCGAGGGAACATGTACCCTCAAAAGTGTGTAACTGTTTACCGGTCTACACGGCTGAACATCCCCGGTCCGTGTGAAACACAGAAGGCGTTTTGTAACAAACTTTACGTACTCCACTCTGAGACAGTAGTTAAGCACATCCCTTTGGTAACTCCTGCTTGAAATTTATTGGAGTGAGTCGAATTGGAAATATCTAATATTTGTATTTCAGGTTTAACACATCGGTTGTACTGTTTGAAAATGAATGTTCACACGTCAGTAACTGTTGAACGCATGGCGGGAAAGAATTTCTGTATTTTTTGTGGTATATATACACAATAACTTAATCCGGGTCGAAAGACAGAAGTCTTCATGCTAAAGTAGCCTGCTACTTGTCATGACAGCAGTAGCAGACGATATATGAATCACAAGGCAGGTTACACCTAAAACTCCCTGTAAACGTCTAAGATGTTGAAGATTGTATCCTTCTGGGATGTGACGATGTGTTGTTGGTCGAGTAGTTCCGGACGTTTCGGAGGATAGTATTACCTTCATCTTGGGATTTCGAGAGTCAAACAAGAAGTCTTCTGAGACTGCATGTCCCTCAATATGAAGGTACTGTGGTTCTCGAAACGTCGATATCCACTCGCCCAATGACACAGCATCACATCCCAAAAGACATGATTCTTCAGCAACACCGCTGTGAGAATCTCAGGTCTTGCATCTCTGAAAAGATTCAGGACCATAATTTTCCACTTGTGCCAGAAAATAATTAGAACTTCCCAACGACAAAGAAAAGGAATTCTGTTTACTGTGTAAGACGTTATTCCTTCTCATTAGTTTCCAGTTAAAAGAAGAGTAAACTTTGTTGTGTCTCATTCCAATTTAAAGGATGACATTTCTCTTCCTTTAGTTCACGTTCAGATATGTTTTTTACTCTTGGGTATTAAATACATGGAAAATTGAATTCTTAGAAGATGCTTTTACGGTTCTGTTTCTCCGAAAAATATTTAATATTGGGGATGCAATGATTCTTTGAATTACACACGGAAATCAACCAGGATGTTACTTTGATCTAGCTGCTTCAGGCACATATCTAATGATGTATAACGCGCAGTATGATTTGTGCTCTCCTTGTAAGAAGAAAAAGCTGAACACTCATGTTAGTGTATACAGGCAGTGTTAAGACAAACACGATAAACATCCCTGCTTCGTGTAATTCGAAAGTTTGTGAGCTCTCTTGAACGTTTTTATTTGACCAGTGAATTTTTATTTTAATGTTAAATAATAATGATAAAAGGGTGAAGTACTTGAAGCGCTTAGCATTGGTGTTTGATATTTGCAAATAAACATGTTCTGTATAACTTTATGTTATTCGTCAAGAATATTGTAGTTGACTGAATGTCTTATGTGTTCCAAAATTACTGCTTTCAGCTCTCATCGTCTCCTGATTCAAGGACGGTGAAAAGTAGAGCTTCACCTTTGCAGTAAATGTCTGCTAGGCCTTTTACCGGCACATCTGCACTTTGTAATATGCTTATGGGCGTGTCTGTGTGGCATTAATGTTTAAGGGCGCTCTAATTAAGCATATCAAAGATACTAAAATTGTTTAAATATTAAAAAGTAATTTCCTACCTCACAAAAAAAAATTCACCGATTCTCCGTTGCGTAGAGGAGCCGCTTAGTACTCTATGGGTATTATAGGAGACATCTCATAATTAATTGATTGATTTTGTCTCTTCTATGGAAACATATTTTCGTGTACTTAGACAGGTGGCGGTTCTGTGTACGATCATGCGCCACTGGGAAGGCAGTGCGCAGTTTTAATGCTGAAAGGGCGGAAGAACTCTACGGAATAAAAGGGGAAAAAGGGAGGAAGGAAAGGGTGGAGAATAAAGAGACGTAGGAAGGTATTCCTCCGTTTGAAATCGAACGGACCTCTGCTACCCGTGTGTCCAACAGTCGTCTTGATTTATACCATTACCATTGATTGAAGAAGAAATAATACATGTTCCAGTTTGTACAGCTTGGAGATTTTAGGTATTTCTTGTTAGTGGAGCAGTATTCTTGTCTCATCAGGAAAGCGTGAAAGATATTTTTGAAAAGAAGAAGACTGTTACCGACTTGGAGAGGAGAGGAAAAGCGTGTTATCATAAGACATAAATAACGGAAAAGTCTTTATGAGTTTATAACTGGAGGCAAGACGAATATGGACTCTTCCAGGAGTGAAGTCTGCCTCCCACAGGAGTCATCTACAACAGTCATTCAGATGGGAGATCCCCGAAGCAGAGGGCAGGAGATTAGGAGAGGTGATGAAATTGAGACGAGATCAGTAGGGAGCGGGAAGACAAAAGGTGAGGGTGAATGTATATGTAAGCAGGGATGAAAACAAGAAGGGGGCCGAAAGAGGAAATCTTGAGGAAGAAGAAAGCTTATTGTGAGTTACGGATATTGTAAGTGGGGAAGAACGTTTGGGGTCCGGTCGTTCTGCGGTAAGGGAAACAAATTAGAATCTGTGTTTTTGTGTTTAGTTTCTCCTGGGTTTTAGGCATTACTGGTTCATGAAGAAGGATTCATTTTACTTGGTTACCTTGATTGCAGAACAAAATTATACTGTAATTATCGTCGCATTTCACTGTTTCCTGGTAACATATCATTACCACCATTATCGTCGTCGTCGTCGTCGTCGTCGTCGTCATCATCATCATCATCATCATCATCATCATCATCATCATCTGTAACGCTACAGCCCACAATGAGTCTTGGCTTCCCATAGACATTTTTAGCACGAATATCTATCCCTGGCGACCGACTGCCACCTTTGGATCCCCACATTCCTCCAGTCTTCCACCGCACCTTCCATCCACCGACTTTTAGGTCTCCTCCGCCCCTCAGTCCTTCTTCCTTCAAGTCTGAAATCTATGATTCTTGTAGATATTTAATTTTTACCCATTCTTTATAAATTCTCTGCTCGTCATAGCGTCTCCACTTTACTCATTGACTAGTAAATCAATTTATACAAATCTCAGATTTATATTCCATAATTTTAATGTATGTCTTCGTCTTTTCTACTAATTGTGTCTGTATCGTTAGCAAATGCAAGTAACTGTATTGATTTATAAAATGATGTGCCCCTTGTCTGGGTACGTGAGTGTCTGATGACTCTCTACAGTGCTAAATTAAAAAGTAGGCAGGATAAGGAATTTACCTAACCTTAACCCATTGATGATTTTTAAGGACTAACAAATTATGAAAAAAAAACCTTTAGTATTAATTTGATGTGTGCCTCTTCATGCTTCCAGCTGCAAAAAGAAGACCTGCCTCTATTTTCCTAATGACGTGCTTGTTGGTGTAACTGTATGCAACTCCCACTGACTTCATTCAAGAGGAAATTTTTATTGGGGATTCGGGAATTTTTCTATTCCACCAAGTCCAGTACGTCACGTAATCTGATACCATTAAACGAGTTTTGTTTCTAACTAAGTGCCGTAAAACTGTTTTACTACCTTTTATCTTCGTAAAATTCTGTCGTCTGCATATTAACTTTTTTTTGCTGCGTCTGTCGTTTAATAAACAATTTCTCGAAATACAAACTTATTACACATTGTACAGTTTGGACTGTTGTTACAAAACAGTTTCCAGAAAATAATGTGGGTATTTACCTTTAAACGTTCGTTAAATGCGACTAGATAGAATACAGCAGATTGTTTCCTGTAATAATGGTATTGTTTTTATTTTGGGATGTGTTATTTTGCTATGAACTCGGCATGCATCCAGCTGGTAATTCAGCTGTTTCAGTGCGCTGTTTAGGTCTGGTTATTAACAGGACTAACTGCTACAAAATTAAAAAGAATTAATTCTGCAATGAACTGCACAGAATGTCCAGTGGCTTACTTCTGCAGTGTATAAGGTTTCCTCTGACCTGTTTATAAATGTTATGTGGCAAAAGAATATTATAAAATGTGTGAGAAAAACAAGAAATTTGTTTCTATGGCATGATGTTTCTTAACATCGAACTGTAACAAAATATGGTTTATGTGGTATGTGAAAATGTCCATTAGTGTTTTACGTACTTACGGCATCTTTAAAAATTATGTAAAATTGGTTATAAAATGAAGATTTATGTCTGTGGGATTTTGACACCATGTAGTCTGAAAGACGTGCACAAACTTTTAAGGGACTGTACTTTTACCATTGTCAGGGTGCATAATGACGCAGGCAGTATGATCCTGTGAAATGCCGGTAGACTTCTACCAGACTGCAAGGCGTAACATGCAATAAGACAGTAGTTCTCATGGTCAAGTCCGTTAGAACGTCAAATCTGACTGTCCAGAAAATATTGTTTTTTGGACCTGCTAATGTTTCTGCGAGGTACAGACCGAAATGTGCAGTCATGTAAACTAACGTGACGTCACACTTGTATGTATGTTATATTTGAAGGTTGTTATATTAAGTTAATAATAAGGAGAGATTCGCTAACGTAGAATGACTCCAGTTTAACTACCGAACTTTAGAACCAAAGAAAGTTAAATATGCACGTTTAATAATAACTACTTAACGTATATATTTTAAAGGGTGTCATTTTTAACACATTTTGTGCTTGACTTTCTGAAATAAAATTGGTCTGTAGGAACTGAATTTGATTTCAGTTTTAATGCTCAACGCGCACTTATTTTTGGGACATGCGGTACAAAGAAGTTCGCTTCTCCATGCATGTTCTATCTCGTCACACTCTTCATACACCTAAAATGCCTATAATCCTATTACCCGTGTTTAAGTAAGCTCTGTTCTGTGTACCATACGTATTTGTGTACTAAAAACATCAGGAGGCTTGTAAGATCTTGTGTATAGTCAGGGAATATGCAAAGAGCACATCCATAGTTTCTCTCTTGCTACATTGATAACGAGAGAACCCTGTTAACGTTCCGTGGCGTTGAATAATAAGATGATTATGTTTTATCAGTTTGCGAAGAAACAGGAATGAAGCGACAGTAACGCATATAATATTATAATATATAATGTTATAAAGATGAGATACATGAAAAGAACAGCAGGATACATTTGGACAGACCACAAGGCAAATACAGAGATGGCAAAGGAATTAAATATAACCCCAGTTTTGGACCAAATACAGGGCAACAGTGGAAATTGGATGCAACATGTAAATAGAATTCCCCATAGCAGATTACCCAGGATGCTGAAAACTGCACAGCAAAAAGCAGAAGGGCCCGGGGAAGACATCTGAAGAGACTTCTGGATAAGTGATACCTGAATTGGTCAGGAAATGGCCAACCTCCATGGCAGCTACATGATGATGATGATGATGATGATGATGATGATCATCATCATCATCATCATCATCATCATGACGACGACGACGACGACGACAAAGTATTACCTTTCAGCGTAACTACAATATTTTTGAAACAAAACTCTGCTGTTTTTCTTGTTATGTAACGTAGATGACGAATCATTCCGCTAGATGTGGATACTGGTCTCCCGCAATGTCACGCTGTGTGACAGGGTTCCTTGAAGGTGGAACCACGAATATCCTTCGAAATGTCGTTACCTTTCAACCTCTCAGCTACACAGCACCACATTTCAGAAGTTTTCCACCATCAACGCCATGGAAACCTGAA
>BLKM01000341.1:1815542-1853042 GCA_013340265.1 Coptotermes formosanus | reverse complement strand
CCAGGGCCGTAGTGCGACCGACAGGATTATGCCAATGAAAAAATCCACTGACACCATCGGGAATCGAACCCGCGACCTGCCGGTTTGTAGCGCAGTGCCTCAACCAACTGCGCCACCGCGGCCCCCGGCCCATTTACATGTATGTACTATTATCCCATTTTAAACTTCTGTTTTCGAAAACGTAAAAAATACTTACCAAATTACCGAAATATTGTATGTGACGTATTATTCAGTCCCGTTTAGTTAAACTATCGTGTGTCCCAAGTGGTAAAAGAACATTTTTTTGGGCCCTAAGTTCTAGTTACAGCAGTTGCACATTGACAGACAAAGTAACATGCCGGTGAGAATAGAACACGTCACATACAAACTTCAATTAAAACTGCATTACTCATCTTGTGCGATATGCGTGTATATATCCATAGTCTTCAATCAAGAAGAGCCGCCATATTACCCAAGGGAACTGGATGTACACCATTCGCTCTAGGCCATTGTCGGTCTCTTGGTTTTGGCATGGATTCCGAGCCCTCTTCCTCTGTTAATTTATCGCATGAATTCAAACCCCAGCACTCCCAGGATCAACATACGTACCAAGCGTACGCAAGATTTAGTGACAAGTGAATGACGAGGAAGTTTGTATTAGGCCTGTATGTGCGTTGGTGCCCACATTTATCTGGAGATGCGGCTATGAATCTAAATAAACACGTTTATAACAGTGGTCCACTGCCTTCTACAAACGGGTTTGTGGAAACAAAAACTGTACACTGCAAGGCGGTGGACCTGATTAGTAGTATGCATCGCAATAGCCTCACAGTATGTGATGGAATGAAGTTTAGAACAGTTCCACAGTGAAATCATGCAGTGCGGTTGTCTGAACCTTGTGCCAGTAGCTAATAATAAAGATGGTTCAACCTGTTAATAACAACTGTCGCTGGGACAGGTATATGGATGGAAATTACTCATTTTGTGTGTTTGCTTTAAAAGACTGGTATAGCATGTGTGCTTATATAAACCTGCGTTCAGCGGATGGCCCATTGCGGGACTTGTGTTGTCACTATATATAAAGGTAAAGCAGTCCCTTTACAGGCCTGGACAGGCCCTTAGGGTTCCAGGAGGTTGAGGCTCCCAGATTTCTAGACAATCGGCACATGAAGGTGGTAAGGTTGTCAGCCCTACGCACCGGCCGCGTTTACCCCCCAGGAAATATTCCTGGTACTCATTTCTGTTAGAGGCTGAGTCGACCCCAGGGCCATAGTGCGACCGACAGGATTATGCCAATGAAAAAATCCACTGACACCATCGGGAATCGAACCCGCGACCTGCCGGTTTGTAGCGCAGTGCCTCAACCAACTGCGCCACCGCGGCCCCCTGTCACTATATATACTTAAGTAAATACGTATCTTATTGCTTTCGTTACATTTTTAATCAGCGAGTGATTTAGATTAATTATATACGCCAATCTTCAATAAACCTCCTAAACAATGTAAAAATAGAATAGTATATCCTCCTTATAGACCGTAAGGAAAACGGGTTTTATTTTTACGTTTCTTAATTTTGATTTCTAAAAAGGCAAGGGTGAGATAACGTAACAATATTTTTATTGAAAGTATTGGCGTCTCCGGGGGTACCGTCTTGTGTATACGAACTAGATGGCTTTGTGATATTTATGTATAAGGAAAAACAAAAGACCGTCAATAACAACTGAACGTTGACAGTTTTATATAATGTCAGACTGTTCCACATGTTTTCGGCCTACGTGGGCATCATCACATGCTTATTCTTAACAAATACATGACGGCCACATAGGCCAAAGGATGTCGTACAGGAGACGTTGCATAACATGGTCAACGTTGAGTGGTATCCGTGACTTCAGACTTCCGCTGCGATGGCGAAGAGATGCGCTTTTTTGGGGTTTAACGCAGCGTCGAGTGGTGAACGTTTACCGACGTTTCGGAACAACGTATCGGTCCGATCTTCAAGGGTCAAGAAGTTCAAGACGAGTACTTTTTCTTGGACTTCTTGACCCTTGAATATGGGACCGATACGTTGTCCCGAAACGTGTGTAAAGGATTACCACTCGACGCTGTGTTATATCACGGAAGAGCGAAGATCTCAAAGTTTAGTGGTCAGTGACGGCGTTCTGTTTCTTCCTGTATATACCGTAACCACGACGGTATGTTGATACAAATGTATTTGAAATTCAGCTGTTTCGTAAGGCTGTGTGTTTTACTAAAGGAAACATAACATTCGGTCTCTTAAGTTTTTATAAGCGTAAACTTTATCAAGATGAGTGAATGAATTGCCGTCACGATAGCTTCTGGTTGGTTAAAGTAAATGTTAGCGTTACAGATCAACGTTTTCCTTTTAAAATTTTTGTATTGGTTTGTGCATTTAGCTTTAGTAGCATAAAGTAAACTTTATTATAGGTCCCACAGACATTAAACCTTTAAAGACGAAGCGTATCTGGTTTATATATAAGGACTCCGTGCGTACCGCGCTGTAAACACTCTCCACTTCGGTTATAAAAACCAATCTCTTAATGTTTTATAATGCAAAAGTTGCTGTTTGTTCTGAGATCCGTACAAAACATATAAACGCAATGTGGGCACCACGTAGAATTTTTTAATGTTAAACCTGGTCGTATGTAAAGTTACCGCTAGGCTTTAAACGGTTAAGGTGTATACGTTAATAGTTATAGAGGTAAAGAAACTAAAAGAATCACCAAATTCTTCAAGAATAAAAATACGTGTAGCCTGTAAGCTAAAGTAACGACACTTACGTGTACACGCACACACATACACTTACGTATCTCTATGTATATATATGTGTGTGTGTGTATCAGGTCGAATATGTGGCTGTTGCGTGGTATGTATCAACAAAGCAGGACGCGATGTCAAATTCGACACAAGGATAATTCGGCTGGAATGATTGAAATATGCGAGAAAGTGAGTCAGGAAACGAGAGCAGCTGGCTGATGTGACAAGAGTCGTTCAGCATATGAATTTCCTCTCTGCAGACTATATATTACATACTCACACGTATAAATGAAAAAAAATGGTATATGTTTTATTCGAATATGAATATTGCTAGGTATATTTATGTCGTTCGCTGTATTAAGTTTTGTGTATTTTCTAGGAATGTGTTATTTAAAATATATGAATTCTAGAAAGGGACATTTATAGACCTGTAGGCTCCCAGTCCTTTTCAATATGGTGTAATACAAGTCAGGTCAAATGTAGCCCATTTCAGGTTCTGTCCAAATAGAACTCCAGTAGCATACCTCCGTGAATTAAGAAACGGTGGACACGAAAGCAAATGAGATGGCTTTTAGAAGTTATTCACTCTTGTGTGTATCCTTCCGACTTCGAAGGACAAAAAAGGGGGAAAAAACAAATCTCTTTTGTAACAAACATCTCGTGTGGGAGTAGGTTAGAGTGAAACGACGGAGATGTTGAAATGCAAATTTCTCGCTAGAGCCTAACAGGGTTTCCTTTTGAACAGTTAAGGACTTGAGGTCAGAGAGATAATAACATTTTGTTTCTCCCTCTGAAGAAACAGCATTATTGTCACTATATGTATATACTAAGGCAAAATTTCTTATTTCAAATTTTAAATGTTACCTTTTCCATCTGTTTGTTATACGATGTAAGCTAGTTTTGTTTTAAAAAGCAGTTGCTGCAATTTGCTCTTTCAGTATTACAGATATTTCATTTACTGAGAAAGTTTTTAACTCTGAACTCTTTTTATGTCCAGTCGTTAAACAAGTCTTAACCTCCCCGCTGCGAAGAGAGCCATATCGTTCTTTGTGGTCTTGTGGTTTGTGATTTGAAAGCTGTGCTTGTAATTCTGAACAACAAACGTATTAATAAAATGTCTGTTCCTCATGTGTCATTGTAGGTTCATGCAGCAGACATTCTACTTTGGTATATGTTATGCATATGCAGTTGCGTTTACATACTTGAAACATATTAGTCTCATATCTGTTCTGCATTAGACTGGTATGTCTTGTCTTTAATTAATTTGTTATGCCTTGCTCTTCATCTTTTCTCTCTGTATCAGAATAAGATTCTTATGAATCTCATTTAAATGACTATTGGAGTAATTTTAAGTTTAGAATTTTGTTCTTTTTATGCCCAAATAAAATTACGGAGTGTGGCGTCCGTAGAGGTTCACTGAGTAGTCTTATATATAATCATTTTGTGACTTCAGTCTGTGGGATAAAGTTTAATGGATACGCATATAGCCTATATACACACACTTTTCCGCAATTTTAATTAGTATACCGAGGTGTTTTTTTTACCACGTATTCTGTGTAATGTTTTGAGGTTTTCATAATCTTTCCCCTGTATTGATCGTCTCACTTCAAGCCATGGAATTTTACTGTAACAAAAGACACGTGAATCCCATAATCTTTTATGGGTGAATTTAAGGAACAAGTTTTCCCAGCAGTAAGAACATTCACAAGGCACGACGCAACGAAGCTCGTGGCTGAGAATTCCCATTCAACGATTCAATTTTTACTTCAATATTCATACTGCACTCAATTTTACACAGAGGTGGAGGATATGAAATTCTGTACGAATACCTAACGAGTGGCCAGACAGAACTGTAGCAAATGCATACAGAAACTAATTTCTGTTTATATGGTCTTAGGAAAACTGTGTGTTGATATATTGTTTACGAATTTGCCGTAAGTAGAAAATAAAAGTACAATTCAGTAATGGAATAACTTGTGAAATAACAGTAATTTCTCTTTGGCGTCCACTCCTTATCCAAATTCAATAGTGATTTTGAGCTATTTATAGACTTCAAGAAAGCCTATGATTCAGTTAGGAGGGAGGTCTTGTATAATATTCTCATTGAGTTCGGTACCCCCATGAAACTAGTAAGGTTAATAAAAATGTGCCTAAGTGAAATGTATAGCAGAGTTCGGGTTGGCAAACATCTGTCTGACACGTTCCCTATTAAGAATGGCTTGAAACAAGGAGATGCTCTGTCGCCATTGCTTTTCAACTTTGATTTAGAATATGCCATTAGGAGGGTTCAGGCAAACCAGGAGGGCTTGAAATTGAATGGTACACATCAGCTTCTGGTTTATGCTGATGATGTTAATATATTGGGCGGAAGCGTACATAGCATAAAGAAAAATGCAGATTTGATTATTGCTAGTAAGGAGATTGGTCTAGAAGTAAATGCTGAGAAAACTAAGTACATGGTCATGTCTCGAAATCAGAATGCACGACACAATCACAACATAAATATAGATAATAAATCCTTTGAAAGGGTGGAAGAATTCAAATATTTGGGAGCAACCCTAACGAATCGACACTCCATTCATGAAGAAATTAAGAGCAGATTGAAGTCGGGGAATGCTTGCTATCATTCGGTGCAGAATCTTTTGTCTTCCAGGTTGCTATCCAAAAACACAAAGATTAGGGTATACAGAACTATAATTTTACCTGTTGTTCTGTATGGATGCGAAACTTGGTCTCTCACGCTGAGGGAGGAACAAAGACTGAGGGTGTTCGAGAATAGGGTGCTGAGGAGGATATTTGGGCCTAAGAGGGACGAGGCGACAGGGGATTGGAGAAGACTACATAACGAGGAACTTAATGACCTGTACTCATCACCAAATATTATTCGGGTAATCAAATCGAGAAGAATGAGATGGGCGGGGCATGTGGCACGTAGGGGGGAGGAGAGAGGTGCATACCGGATTTTGGTGGGGAGACCTGAGGGAAGGCGACCACTTGGGAGACCCAGGCGTAGATGGGAGGATAATATTAAGATGGATATTCGGGAAGTGGGTTGGGAGGACATGAACTGGATTGAGCTGGCTCAGGATAGGGACAGGTGGCTGGCTGTCGTGAATGCGGTAATGAACCTTCGGGTTCCATAAAATACGGGGAATTTCTTGACTAGCTGAGAAACTGTTAGCTTCTCAAGAAGGTCTCTGCTCCATGGAGTTAGTTAGTTAGTTAGTTAGTTAGTTGGTTAGTTAGTTAGTTAGTTAGTTAGTTAGTTAGTTAGTTGGTTGGTTGGTTGGTTGGTTAGTTAGTTAGTTAGTTAGTTAGTTAGTTAGTTAGATTTTGAAAGGGAAAGGCCCGTGCCGACTGGCCTCTCAGTGTTAATGCCAGTCTGTCAACAGATGGAGTGTTTGAATTGTGCCTGTATTGGGCACATCGCCATTACTGCCTGTTATTCCCGTGAGATGTAATGTTTACAACTTACAGGAAAGCAGTACAGTGACATCAAGTCAACTGCCCGAGCCGTGACAGCGCCCTGGCCTTTCTTTCCATAGTATTTGTTGTTTAAAATTACAGTCTTTTGGGACACGAAGCCTGTCTTTTTTTAGATGAGTGCTAGGGTTTCGAAAATGTAGCTGTTTTGATTTTAGTCTATTCTGAAGATGGAGGCAGCAGGTTGCACGGAATGTGTGGTAACCACTCACCAAACTACGTGACGTATTGTTAATACTAGGGCTATGAGTATATCAAATCTCATATTGTTTCATGTATAAGCGTACTGCGTAAGATAACGTGCTAATTAAACGTGCTGCGGAACTGAACTCTGTAGTACATGTGTGCGCGGTTGTGTGGTATCGTATTTGTTTGTTTGTTGTTTGTTTGTTTGTTTGTTTGTTTGTTTGTTTGTTTGTTTGTTTGTTTGTGTGAAATAGTTACGAATTTTTAAAGAAATGTGTTTTTGTAATGAAAACCGAAGACATAAGTACTTAAATTAATGCTACAAGTGATGAAATTTCGTACACTCACTAAAATGTCAGGTCTAATTTTTTCGCAAACTCTGTGTATTGTTGACCTGTCTGTGCGCGTTACGTTTCTATCCGATACCATTCTCCTTGGTATGATCTCCTCAGCGTTGTCTGATGACACCATATGTAATGATCGCGTTACGTAATTTTCTGTTCTCTTATTAAATTCTGTTTCTTAGCTCCACATATTCTCTTCACCATCGTGAATCGTCAGGATGGCAGACCAAAATCGGACGCCTGTACAAAAAGTTGTCTCTGTGCACGGCCTGAGGGCGTATGGATGAGTGGAGGTATAGCTACATTCATTCTTAACCGCGGCAGTAGGTGCAGGGAGTTACTCTATTTTAACCCTTTAAAGACGAAGCGTATCTGTTTTGTACAAGGACTCAGCGCGTACCGCACTCTAAACACTCTCCACTTCGGTTATAAAAACCAGTCTCTTAATGTTTTGTAAGGCAAAAGTTGCTGTTTGTTCTGAGATCCGTACAAAACACATAAACGCAATGTGGGCACCGCATAGAATTTTTTAATGTTAAACCTGGTGGTACGTAAAGTTACTGCTAGGCTTTAAAAGGTTAATGCTGTATGTTTTGGATCAGCTGATCCCAGTGGCCGCGCGATCGAAGGCGTGGGTCTGCGGCTGCTCGCTTGTTGGGATGGTGGGTTCGAATCCTTGTTAAATGATGCTGAAAGGCAGAAAATTTCTTCTTTGAAATTTAAATGCAACGTCAGTAAGCCTAAGGTCTGTTATTAAAATGAAACTCATGCCGTGCCTTGTACAGTCCACAAACGCAGAAAAAGTTTATTTATACAGGAATCATCCGGACACCTGTCAAAACCAATATACAGTACGTCATGTGTCCACTGTGTAAGTCAGCGTAACTTTAGAAAGCCATAAATAAGAACAAAATGCTGTCGCATTTGGACCTAAGACACAGGATGTAGGAGGGGTAAGAGGAAGTTGCATAATGTTGAATATGTTTTGTAGACAGCCGCGGATCACTCAAGGGAGGGATGGGAAAAAACGCGCAGATTTCAGTCGGAGAAACTAAAAGTAAGATAACCACATAGTAGACATAGGCGTGGAAGGGCGGTTGTATTGAAATTAATCTTAACGTTTTAAAGCCTAGCGGTAACTTTATGTACCGCCAGGTTTAACAATCAACAATTCTGCATGGTGCTCACATTGCGTTTATGTGTTTTGTACGTGTTTCAGAACAAACAGCAACTTTTGCCTTATAAAACATTAAGAGACTGGTTTTTATAACCGAAGTGGAGAGTGTTTACAGTGCGGTACGCACTGAGTCCTTATATGAAAGAGATACGCTTCGTCTTTAAAGGGTTAAAGAAATAGGACCTGAGATGCCAACTGGTTTTCTGAGTACAGTGGTTATTGTGAACACTGTAACGTAGTTTGGGTCCCATAAGAGGCCGTGTACGTGTATTTTGTAATCGGAGCGTCTATTGCGTAATCAAGACGGACTGTGCGGGTGGAATTAATTAATTAACGTAACGGGAATAATATATCTTGGGGCTTGAATTTGTCATGGCAGATAAAGTTTCAGTTTTTAATGTTCTGCTTAACGTTGAAGTAGCTTCCTACAAGACTACACGGCGCCATTTCCAACTATAGAGTAATCGTCATTGTTATATCAATATATGTACAGGCTATTACATCGATTGTGTTACCAATATATTTTTTTTTCTAAAATGTCACCAAAAAGTAATTACCGATGATCACACCCAGTATCTATCGATACTTCTAAATACGCTGACCTGTTATTTCGGTGTTGCTGCCTGCAGGATCCGCTGTTTTTTTAACGAGCTGTATGATTCAACTTCTGCAACAAGTGTTTTAAAAAAGCAGTTTGGAGATTCGTTTTAACATGAATGACATGAAATAGGTGAGGGGAGGAAGAGACTCGAGATGTTAAATCAATTTCTACCCACTTGAAATCCTGGGCCATAATATCCTTTCTGTTGGCCTCAGTCCCGCCTCATCACAACAGGTTTGTGCTTCCCACTTTTCATCCTATTCACGTACATGAGTGTTTATCCCTCACACGTGCCGTTCATTTTTTTTTTGTCTGCTATTCTACTTTTATCCCCAGAGTCTCTTGTTACTCATGGTGTTAAGGACAGAATGAAACATGGTTCGGATTGTGTGTTCCCTAGTTTGTTCAGAGTTATTCTTGCATGTCGAGAAGAAAGTAAGTAGGGTTACTGCATATGGGATTTGAACACTGCATAACATATAAGTGCATGTGTCATATGTAACATCACATCTCCAAGTAAACGCCTCACTACACGTGATGCATACTGTCCATACAGCGTCTCCTTCTCAAACTTCTCACTTGTTAAATAGTTTTAAGCCTTTATTTGCCGAAATATAGGCGTCCTGTATGAATGCTGGACTTCAAATAGCGATAATGTTAAGCTGAGGGTACACATAAGTTTAAGCTTAAGTGTCGACATCCCGTTGTGTGTTATTAAACCAGATTAATTATATGTTCCGAGTAACACAACTTTAAGAGTAGCTTCTGTACTATTTTTATTCACTACAACATGTTTCGGCCTATCTTCTGGCGATAGACGATGTAATGTAAATAATGTTTTTTGTCAGCAAAGGTGGTTTTATGAAAGTCTTCGAAAGGTTTTCTATTTACAAAGAAACCTACATAATCAAACGACAGATCCACATTAACTTACAACAAAAATCTTGAAAATTTTGTTCAATATAAACAACCTAGGTAGTGTAACGATACTCGGTTGCCCCCCTCACTGATACCAACACTCAGTCAGGAGTGGGCTGGATACCTCACGTGTCACAACTGGCATAACATACACGTCAGTTTTTACAATTGTTTTGGTGGTGGTGGTGGTGGTGGTGGTGGTGGTGGTATAATAAGCCTATGTATTCACAGTAACATTCAACTTATAATAAATTTTATAATACAATTAAAATGCGGATAGATTGTATTAAAAATGAAAAATAATTTGGTAGTTTTTTCTAAATCTTTGTACAACAATTAAGTTTTATTGGCTACATAATGAAAACTATATTATGTTTACGGTGACGAATACTTGTATCTTATACTTCGAGAATTACGTGAATAGCGTACAGCTATAGGGTAAACAACCTATAAGCAGTGATACAGGGCGTTTAGAAAGAAAGGTGATAGTATGTGTTCTGAATTCAGAGATGAGTTATATTTCATGCATTCAAATACTTAAGTCACCAGCTGATACATAATAACGTTATTTGTTTAATATATATTCAATTAATAACAAAATTTGGCCGTCCTATTGTTATGTCTGCAGCGTTATACTACGGTATAAATTGTATTTATATGTCAGCTACGCCACTCTTTATCCACCACACACCTGCACACCATTGAGCAGACTGTTTTCTTCGATCTACAGGGCGCCTGCGCTAAAATGTTTATGGAAGGATTTAAATATTCTTGTTTTAGCTGATCGTAGTCATTTTATTTTTATGATATTATTGGGAATGTTTTATCAGTGGACATTGCACACATTAGCTGTGAAGGAGAGGCCTCTACATAACAGTTTCTTTTATGCATTTGTAGATTAACTGCCTCGTGATGGTCAGAAGATAGGCCGAAACATGTCGTAATGTATAGAAAATAATACAAAAGCTCTTCACTTGTTCCTCGTTGGCGCAAGACCGTAGGAATGGACGGAGACTTTGTGGCAAAATATGGTATGGAGTCAAAACATCACCCTTCATACTGTGCAGTTTTCCTGATCTACGAATAAATATTTGCTTAGAAAATAAGGGGCATCACTTTCTGGACAACCCTCGCATTTACTTCTATTTCCATTGATATGACAGGTTCCATTGACATGATATGTGTGTGGAGGTGCGTGACGTTGTAGAACACAGTTATTATTGATAAGATGTTTGTACGGACTTATTCTAATCTGAAGGTACACCAACAGTCATTAGAATTTGGAAAACATTCTACTTTTACGTTACCGAAAAACCATATCCGTACCTCCCCGCGTCCTTCCTCCAATAACCCCAGCTCGAGCGTTAAACAGTAATAATATGATAGGGACTCAGGCGTGCGGCATTTTAATTGGTTCTGTGGTGCTTCGCGCCGATCAGCATTTTATCTGTTCAGCGTTGCTGACCACTGACCGAGTGGCCAAAGAGACCGTAAGAATGCGTTCAGCTCGGTTTTGTTCGCACCAGTCCGCTGACTGAACAAATCGTTAGAGCCATCGCACAAAGCTGTGCACCCCCTCGAAACCAGATCAAAGAGAGTAATAGAACAACTGACATGTGATTTTCACAGTTTCTGTTTAAACCCTTCTTCCACAAACTGCTCCATTACACTAGTTTTGAACGGCATTTCGCGGCAAATCATAAATTAATTTTTAATTACTTAATGGATGCCAAATAATTTCGTTAGTTTTGAGGTCAAAAGTTGACGCCAGACCTCAGAAACCACAGTGACAACCATTGTGGTTGTAGTTGCGAGTTTGAATTCCCAACTCTGACTGGACCATGTGTAAGGGACATATTTGGCGCCTTTCAATTAATTTTGTAACCAAACTTTCAGTACAGTAACGTTTACAGAACAAACACACATGCAGCACTACAAAAACTCACGGGCGCTGATGCAGTTGATTTGTTTGCTGGAAATGTCTGCTTCTAGCCTAGATGTGACCACTGACTACTTTGACGAAATTTTGTGAGATCCTTTCAGTCAGAAAAGGCGGACGCAGCACTTTTGTCTAAATCAACACTACCTGTCAAGCTAAGCGGCTTCATATACCGGAAGAAAACAATTATAATGGCTCAGATTCTTTACAGTTTTTCTCCCGTCCGACAACCAAATACCCAGATGATGTCTTGTAATAGCATCCAGCATATTCATCGTATTTCAGCATATTGTGTAGGCTACACACTGGACGAAAGGTAAGTCGAGGTATAGGCCAACCTGTATATTGGGGAGAGATTATGACCAGGGACAGCTGTAACTTTTTATCTGCTTCCTGTCCATACCTGCACTTGGCCGTGCCTAAATCTCTTCCAAGGATTGCACGACCAACTGACGAACCACGTATATACATAGCTTATTTGTTCAGCAATTTGGACTAATAACCATTTATCGTATTATGGATGAATAGCGCTTTGAATTTTAACGTGTAAGTAAAGGGAGTATGGGTGAAGAAAACCCGGAGACAAGTGTTGTACGGAATGACACCGTGTTCTAGCGGAGCAAATAATCGGAATCTTTCCAGGAGGCGCGTTGGATTCTGTAACTGCGACGTCTCGTGACCACATCGAGGTGTGTTTGCCGAGATAACCTTGTGGTCACAGCAAACAGATGTTTGATATATCAGCGAGTTTTTGATGCGACTTTCATTTCCTCACGCTGTATAATTAAGACCATGCATCCAGCAAATATTCCTAATCTTGACTTGACTCTTCAAACACAATCAAAATCACCCATGTGCGTACCTTCCTCTTCCATTAGAGCCTCTACGCTGACTGAGAGTAAACATAATTCTGTTTGATCAATCTCCAGGCAGATACAAACAGTCTCCCCGCTTATCTACACCCGCGCAGCACCCTAAATGCCGCAAACAACCAATCAGTATCCTTACAAAGAAACTTGACAGATAGGGGGTGTTTGTAGTGCAGGAATTTTATCTGCAGGAAGTTTAGCTCTTGGTTGTTGAGGTTACTTACAGTGGAAAGGAAGCAACAACAGATGCAGAAATTTGCATAATGAAGGGTTTTTATAGTTGCTACAATCACCAGGTATTTCTTATGTAATTCAATAGAACTGTAGGGGAAGTGGTTGGTATGTAATATGCATATGGAGAGGGACAAACAAGGAGGGAACTTAATTCTAGAGCCCGAAGGAAAAAGAATTCTTGGAAAACCAAGACCAAGATATGAAAATGATATTGAAATAAATCCTAAAGAGGTAATGCGCGAGGTCCTGATGATAGTCAGCTAAGTCATAAGCGTATAGGGTCAGCTGTGCAGCACTCGCTGTGAAGGCCCGAGAACTTGTAATGCTTGAGACGAGTACTACGTCCATGTACGGTAGAACAGTCAACATACCTACACTGTAGCACTGTGGTGTGTTTATTTGAAGGTGGTTCATCCTCGTTGCGTTTCAGATACTAAGGTGAAAACCAGCTTACAATCCGTCAGACACAATATGTATTCGTTATAAGAAAAGACAGCTACATGTTTCGGCTAATCAGATAGCCGTCATTGGGCTGTACACATAAGAAGATAGAAGGTAAAATTTTACAGCAGCAGTTTTGTTAGGTTGATCTCAATTCTTCTGTAAAGTGTTACGTCTGTTTTATGCTTGCCCGCAGAATTAACCCTTTAAAGACGAAGCGTATCTGTTTTATATAAGGACTCAGTGCGTACCGCGCTGTAAACACTCTCCACTTCGGTTATAAAAACCAGTCTCTTAATGTTTTATAAGGCAAAAGTTGCTGTTTGTTCTGAGATCCGTACAAAACACATAAACGCAATGCGGGCACCACGTAGAATTTTTTAATGTTACCGCTAGGCTTTAAAAGGTTAAAGTGTTATAAAAACTGAGCTTTCAGCCTAACAAAAATTGAAACTGTAAAATTTTACTTTTTATCTTCTTGTGTGTACACCCCAATGATGGCTGTCTGATTAGCCGAAACATGTGGCTGTTCTCATAAGGAATATATGTTGTGTTTGACGGATTGTAAGTTGATTTTATCTTTTTTATTTGCTGTTGTGAACACAGTGCTGAACATTCGTATTCCCTAGAAACGTATCACTTGCAGCGTTGATGAGCGACCTAACGCTTCTGAAGAAGGATCAGAGGGGCAGGGTATGCAGCGCGCAGGAAAAAAAATGCGTTGACCACTCTGCAGAATGATTAAATACATAATGTTAAATGACTGTATGTTCTAAATGAAGTGCTGTATTGCTACGATTCTTGCACCAATTTAAAGCCCATGTTCCACCATTTGGTGTAAGATTGTCATTATGGGCTGTAGAAGTTGGCACACATTTCTGCAACCCATACGACCCAGACTAAACACCTTTTCTTCAGACGTGAATGGGAACAGCGGCAAATGTGTCTCGAAGTTGTTGTTACTGCTCATCATGTATTCTTGGTTTTGATCTGTAGACTTCGTCTTTGGTCCAACCTCACAAAAATAAAAAGCACGTAGAAATCATATTGTTGACCCTCGACGCCCGTTCCTTCAAGTACGAAACTGTATGTCAAACCACACACGAACAGTTAGCACCGTTCTGTACGAAGTTCAGTTCTTCGTAGTTCTTCCACTGAAATGTCTTGAACAACACCAAATTGTTAAGCGTATTCACGTAGCGCTGGCCGTTCTTTCTGTCTGTTTCGGTGTTTGCTACACAATCGCACCGTAGTTCTTTTAAAGATATAAATCTGTTCTGGGAAGCTTTCTTCGGGTATTTCGCTTGGTATTGTATGTACGTTTTCTGCGTGACTTTGTCATTATCAGGAACATGGTAACAATGAACCACATTACTAACAAAACCTTCTGGTCAGTGAGTACGTTATGTACCCCGAGTGGAAAAGTAAGTGGAGTACAGCATTAGCCCTTTAAAGACGAAGTGTATCTGTTTTATACAAGGACTCAGCGCGTATCGCGCTGTAAACACTCTCCACTTCGGTTATAAAAACCGGTCTCTTAATGTTTTATAAGGCAAAAGGTGCTGTTTGTTCTGAGATCCGTACAAAACACATAAACGTAATGTGGGCACCACGTAGAATTTTTTAATGTTAAACCTGGTCGTATGTAAAGTTACCGCTAGGCTTTAGAAGGTTAAGAAGCGAACTGTTGGCGTTATGTGGCTTTACCATGGAACGTGACGAATGGTTAACAAGAGACTTGTGGGTAATGCCTTTGGTAGGATTTCAATAGAGAAATACGGCTTTATTTATTTATGTATTTATTTATTCGTTCCGCTACTTTCTGTTGTCGTTACTTATTTTTTATATTTAAATTTAAAATAATTAAAAGCTCTCTGACCTACTCTCCCAAGAAATTAATTACCGCTACGCCTTCCTGCTCTCAAATTCATCTTCCTCTCTCGGAAACAAATTTCTGAAAGTTCCTGTACTTTGTTGATTGTGGAGCTTCATTGATTTGCGTCGTCTAGGAGTTTTATAAACGAATTTCATATCTTGTAGCTCTTCGGAAAGAAGAAAGAACATTTAAATACACGTTATTCTTAGGTGGAGGTCAGAAGCCGGAAAGCAAAGTTCTGCTGAAACAATATTCTTCGGACAAATAAAATAATTTGGGGGAGACGTATTTATTTTCTGTGACTTATAAGATATATTTATACGTGTGCTTTAATCGGTAGACGTACACAGGTACAAATAACTTCAGAAATTTTCCGTGTCACACTTTCGTAAAAAGATGTTTAGCTTTGTCATCATTAGTAACAGTGAATTTAACCCTTTAAAGACGAAGCCTATCTGTTTTATACAAGGACTCATTGCGTACCGCGCTGTAAACACTCTCCACTTCGGTTATAAATCCCAGTCTCTTAATGTTTTATAAGGCAAAAGTTTCTGTTTGTTCTGAGATCCGTACAAAACACATAAACGCAATGTGGGTACCACGTAGAATTTTTTAATCTTAAACCGGGTAGTACGTACAGTTACCGCTAGGCTTTAAAAGATTAAGAAGTGCAGTTCTTACCGAAGGTAGGCTAAGAGCATCGAGATAGAATGTGTTGTACTTTGTTCTAAGTTTAACACTTTTGGACAAGCTGTGTGTTGAAGCCTCTTTAGAGAGACTGTTGGTTTGTTAAGCGGTAACGCGATCTTATACAGTGTGTGTCTGACCGTCCGTCGATTTTAACTAGTGGTCAGTGCGAAGAGGAATAGTCTATGAAAACTTCCCGATGTAACATAAGAGCTGTTTGCTGAAGCTTTTCCGCTGGATGGAAGAGTAAACATTAGGGGTCCCACGAGTTACACAAGGTTTCGAGGGTGGGAGAGATGTAAATAGCCATGCTGTTGGTGGCCTATATCGGATGGGGGAAGGAGAGGAGATGCGACGAGTGGATGAGATGCATCACGGCTCAGCCACGCACGTTAAAGCCTTTAAAAGCCAACAAACATAGGAGGCAGTTCAATTTCTTTCTAATGGAGCCATGTCTGCCTAGGAATGCAAAATAATGGAGGAACGGGCAAGTTATAGGGATAGGACAGTGAGGTTGAGGGGGGAGAGGTGGTTGCTACAGACGCTCAGTTTGGGAGAGGTGATTGCTACAGACGGTCACTGGGAGAGACGTAATTGCTGCAAACTGTGTGGGGGAGAGGTGATTGCTGCAGACTGTCAGTGGTAGAGAGGTGATTGTTGCAAACTGTGAGTGGGAGAAAGGTGATTACTGCAGACTGTCAGTGGGAGAGAGATGATTGCTGCAAACTGTGTGGGAGAGAGGTGATTACTGCAGATTGTCAGTGGGAGAGAGGTGATTGCTGCAAACTGTGTGGGAGAGAGGTGATTACTGCAGACTGTCAGTGGGAGAGAGGTGATTGCTGCAGACTGTCAGTGGGAGAGAGGTGATTACTGCAGACTGTCAGTGGGAGAGAGGTGATTGCTGCGGCCGATAGAGAGGTGAGTGATATAGATTTCGAGAGTGAGACGATTGCTAGACATGGTGACGATGATTGTAATGATATGATCAGGACATTAACGTTCCTATGTTCGAAGTGATCGCTTTGTTATGTGATGATGCCTTGACTTACTCAGTTTATACAGCGTCGAATGATAAGTTGATAGGTGAATAATGGACTAGAATGAGTGTGGGTGGAGGATGCATTGCGACTATTGAAATTAAATTAATTTGCAGTCTAACATATTAGCGCCGAAATATGAGACACTAAAATAAGAGCAGAGCCAAGGACCGAAAGAATTCGAAACTCACGCATTGTTTGTAGGACCGGTGGCACGTGTTAGATGTCGCCGTCCCTCGTCTCGTTCTGGAGAACGTAAATCTGTCGTCCGGTTTGAAGCGTTGCCAGAGGGTCGCTGTTAAACGCGGAGACACGTTAAATGTACGGCTTCCTGCTGCTGACCCCCTCAACTAAAACATATTTTGGATCAGGATACATATGATACCTGCTAGTCAGCTTGTCTCGACTTCTGTATATTTCTCTTCTTACTGCTGCTGGCACAATACCTTAACACCACGCGAGAGGGAGTAACAGTAGGATAGAGAAAACTTCGTATAGAGGAACTTCGTGGTTTTATATTCCTCACCGCTTTAATAAAATCCAGGAGGATGGGATGGGCTGGCATGTGGCGCGTATGGGAGAGTGTAGAAATTCTTGCAGGTTTTGGTGAGGAAACCTGGATGAAGGAACCGCCTAAAACACCTAGGCGTAGATGGGAGAACGGCATTAATATAGATTTTAAAGAAATGTAATGGGAGAGGAAGGAATGAATTAATCTGGCTGAGGGTAGGGACGCGTCCCGGTCAGGTATGAACCCTGAAATGACATTTTCGGTCCCATAAAATGCGGAGAATTTCTAGACTAGCTGAAGAAGTTTCACCTTCTGACGAAGTACTCGGCTGCATAAAATTCCAGTAGGTTTTACAGTGGATATATTTTTTTCGTGGGGGGCCGCGCCCCCAAGGTATGTAGCATGTATTATGGGAATTAAAGTTGTACACATTTGCTGGAAACTTGAAAGTGACAGACCGCTTGTGATGAGGAGGTAAATTAAAATTTAAACTCAGCTCAAAGGAATACGGCGGGAGGATGACTGTATTTATCTTTCTCAGGCAGGACCCAGTGGGGGGCTGTTGTAAGTACGGTAACGAACATTCGTGTTGCGTAAAGGCGAGAATTAATTTTGACCGGCTGGGCGACTGTTAGCTTCTTAATAAAGGCAATGCTCCATGGTGATATATGGAGTTAAGTTTATTTTTGACAAAAAAGTTAAATATTATTCAACCTCTGCTTCCTTACGTGTACCAAAAACTTAAAAAGTGTGTGCACTGATAAACCAACTTCCGTAAAACTGTGTGACCATAATGGTATGGTAAGAAGGTAAAGGTAAAGGTAAAGGTAAAGCCATCCCATTACAGGCCTGGACAGGCCCTGAGGCTCCCAGATTTCTAGACACTCGGCACTTGAAGGTGGTAAGGTTGTCAGCCCTACGCACTGGCCGCCTTTACCCCCCAGGAAATATTCCTGGTGCTCATTTCTGTTAGAGGCCGAGTCGACCCCAGGGCCATAGTGCGACCGAAAGGATTATGTCAATGAAAAATTCCAGTGACACCATTGGGAATCGAACCCGCGCCCTTCCGGTTTGTAGCGTAGTGCCTCAACCAATTGCGCCACCGCGGCCCCTATAATGATATGGTAGACATATATATTTCGATAGTTTCAGAACTTACTCTCCCGACAATATTCAGTAGCGTACGAACTAGCGTACTAGAAATATAACTGCCTCTGTTCGATGCACAGTCTTAAAATTTTGTTGCTGACAAATCCTAGAGAATATGCAACTTCTCCTACGTGTTTCTTCAGAGTAATCTAAAATAATAACATGATTTTCGCAAAAATGATTTTCTACGACGGTCGTAACTTGCCGCGTAATATTTTTATGATGTTGTAATGCAAGTCGTTCTAATCTTTCGAAATTCTTGAAAGCGTCGAATGATTCCAGTACTTACTATGACGACATCGGTTTATTTCCCTCCAGAGATTTCCCGTCCTCTCCGTGGGGTGAATAAGTAGTCCTCACGCAACTGATATTTAAACATGTTTTGTCCCTTGCCCATAAATGGATTATAATCCAAGAGCTTGTAGTGCCTACAGTGGTTTTGTTGCCATGTATAACTGTCGCCATCTAGTTAGGCGTCCTCTGTCCTTTTTCGAGGCCCGTTCAATCTACTGTTCCACGTTTCTGGTGGGAAATCCTTCTGGGTCATCATCACAGAAAAAAAGTCAATAAAATCAAACTCAGCCATATGAAAAGTTAAATAAATTAGGTGTGTGGAGAAGAGCTCTGGAGAAGTTAACATGTACTTAGCAATTAAAAAAATTACTCGCTTCTTACGCAGAACGAAGGTTTGTCGGTATGTTCACAACACCCCGCCACTGACCCCTTTCCTGACCAGGAGGATTCTACTTTGCAACCTCATATACTATTTCTTTTTAGTACTGTAATAAATCCAAGTCTGCATATGGCAATTGGTCTCTTCGAGGTTTCCGCCTATTAGTTTGTAAGCGTATGCCATGTCCAGTGCTTGCTACGCGCCTTACCTGTGTCATCCTTCATTTTACACTACCCTGATGGTACGCGTAGTGATTGTAAAGCCTTGATAATGAGGAGACCGTGGTCCACGAGGGGCTGTTGCGCCATTGAAAAAAATACAGTTACGCGTGAAGAGTAGAAATTATTAACCTCCTCGGTAAGGCCGTGCCATGTTTCAGGCGGTTAGCCGCCGGCCTCCCACCGCGGAGGCCCGGTTTCGATCCCGGGTCAGTCCATTTAGGATTTGTGGTGGACAAAGTGACACTGGGACAGGTTTTTCCCCGAGTACTTCGGTTTTCCCCTGTTAATTTCATTCGACTGGTGCTCCATTACTAGAAAAAGGACAAAAAATAGTAATAATCATCATCATCTTCATCACAGGGTTGCACAAGAAGCCTCAAGGCTGCGGTGCGTCCGTTGCGTCTGCTGCGGGGCCCTTCACCACTTAAAAAAAAACCTCAGTAGGCGATTTTGTGGACTCTCCTGCCTCTTACGTCTAAATATTCTTCTTAGCGTCTCTGTTGAAAACGTCTTTCTTTAAAGGGCGATCGACTACGTTTTACAGCGAACACATAAAAGATGTGATTTTGTATATCTCAGTCTTTAGGATTTTTGTTACGAAGAGGGAAGACAATTCGCTCTGAACTGGGTGGACACCCAGCGTTCAGCGAATATAATCTGCTGTTCTTCTTTTTCGCGAATGTGTTTACTTGTATACTTTCCTTGTTTTCGTGCGCAGAACACCGTAAGCATTTTAATGGCTTCTTTTCCTGATATTTGAAATTGCTGTCCCAGCTGACAGTTCCTATTCACACTGGATATTGTGCATTTAAGCAGCCGGGTGTAATACAGTATGTACCTGTCAGTGAACTGATGGGCCGATAAATTAGACCGAGACACACAATCATGTGTGATGATGTGTACCTTGATGCAATGATTTTCTGTGGTATGTAATTCGTATGTACAATGCGTCAATGTGTGGCACAGCACTGGCAAGTTTTATAGAGTTTCGTGCTTCTTATGTGTTTTATCTTTTGAAACTTTATTTAATTTTTACAAAACGATTTATATTAGTTGGCGCATAGGAAGCTACACACAACTTGATAAGTCACAGCAACAGAAAGTAGTAACCAATTGACAGCGATGGTCAGTCAGAGGTAATCCTTTCATTCTTTTACCTAGCTTTACTTAAATAAAGAACAAAATCACAACATAATTATAGAAAATAAACGTAGTTAAGTTCAGGCGTGTGGGCACGACACTAATAAGTGAACATGGCACGCCTGAAGATGCAGACCACATTCAGGGAATGCCTACCATCATTCGATGCAAATCCGTTTGTCTTCTCGTTTGATATCTAAAAAATTAAGTTGAAATGTCTGTTGTTTTGTATGGATGTGACACTTGGTACGTCAAATCAAGAGAAGGGCATACACTGAGGGTATTCAAGTCTGCTGCCGAGGATGGCATTTGGGTTTAAGAAGGAGAAAGTAACAGGAAGCTAGAGAAACGTGCGTAGTGGGAAGCTTCATGATGTGTACTGATCACCAAATATTGATCATCATCATTACCATCATTATCGTCATCATCAACAACAGCAGCAGCAGCAGCAACTTCGAAGATTACTTTCTGGTCCATTCGTTTATTGAACGTGCACACGGGTATACACGCTGCAGTGGACTCTCTTCAAGCCTTAAGATATTTTCTTATCAGTCGCGTTTTGAGTATTCTGTTACATTGCCGAGATGATATATGCTTAATTCGGCTCTGATGTCGGTGTTATATTTGTGATCAGTTAATTTCTAGATAAGCTCATCAGGAAATCTTGTTAGGGTAATCAAATCATAGAGTACGATATGAAGTGGGTATGTGGCACGTGTGGAGGAGAATGAATACATGCAGGTTTGTGGCGGGGAACACTGAATTAGAGAGGCCACTTGAAAGATTTAGGTATGTATGAGGGATGATATTAAAATATATCTTAAAGAAACGAAATGGAAGAGCGTGAATTATACTTATCAAGCCCAGGATAGTGACAGGTTCCTGGCTGTGGTGAACAGAATTATTCTTCGGTTTTAATAATATACCAGTAACCTCTTGTATAGCTGAGTAAGTACTGACTTCTCAGATACACCGTTCTGCATGAAATTGATTGGTTGGTTGGTTGGTTGGTTGGTTAGTCGGTCGGTCGGTCGGTCGGTCGGTTAGGAATGATCACACGTCCTGTGTTTTATATACTACGTCACAGTTAATCATAATTATTTGGAAGGAAGCTGGCGAGACCTTGTTAAGGTACAATTATTAATAATAATAATAATAATAACAGCAATAATAATAATGCCTTTAGCTCAACGTACGGAAGACTACGGCTAGTAACACCACGTTTCTTGCTTAGCGCGTCACATTTTTATTAGTCCTTAATACCCTCTATCAGAGGTGTTTACTGTAATTACCCTATTTACCAGTATTTATGATAATGTTGCATTTTTCCCCTGCAGCCGCAACGTTATTTTCCTCTTAGGATTCTCCTACTTAACCTTACATTGAACTTTTCCCTTATTGTCTGAATTCTGAGTTCTTACGGCACCTGCTAATTCCTCATATGCTGTCTCATCATTAACTGTTAGCTATTTCCTGTTCAGAAATTGCTGTCTCCACCTCTATGTATCGGAACAGTTCACATGTATGTGAATGACCTCGTCACGGCGTAGGTGAAAGGCGATATTAAGGTATTTGTGTGAATGGCGAGAGGGAGCAGACCTCAATAAGAGGAGCGGACTTACCCGTGGAGATCTTCGAAGTATGAAGAAAGAATGCTAACGACTTTACGGCAACGTTCGATGGGAAGGGAAGCAAAAATGAAGGAAGGAAGGAAGGAAGGAAGGAAGGAAGGATGGAAGAAACGAAAAGAAAAATAATAAATAGAGAAACGTGTATTGATTTTTTTCTGACAGAAATCCAAGATTGAATGCCATAGATTTTGTTCAGATCTGCTGCGAGAGAGTTCTTGTTACTGCTGTCTATTTATTCCCAGAGTTGCTCCTCTGTGCCTATACATCTTCTCACAATTCACTCACTCCTGTTGCTCACACAGACGTACCTCTCTGCTTCTCCTGTGTCGGATCAGTTTTGTCACTGTCGTGCCGTGTCCTATCTTCCCCAGCAGCTTCCGCGTTTAATGTATGTCTCCTCTATAATTCTTATCCCAGTCTCGCATCTATTACTGTGTTATCATGTGCATATGTCGTTCACTAATGGTGCATCTTGATACAATATTTCAAGGATGTAGGACACGGTCCATAAAATAACATTCTGCCGAGGATCGTCACTCAAACTCATTTTGAAGAAGATACAATTCTTTTGGGATGTGACGCTGTGTTTTTGGGCGACGTTTCGAGGGATCATAGTGCGTTCATCTGCAGGGTCAGGCAATTCAAGTAGAAGTCTTTTTGGACGAGTACGCCCTGCAGATGAAGGCACTGCAGTCCTTCAAAACGTTGATAATTGCTCACTCATTGACACTGCACCACATCCAAGAGACCTGAGTCTTCAGCTGTGGGAACCTTGTGCCTCACAGTCATCTTATTCCGATGAACGTGCATGTATTCTTCGGCTTACGTCCAGTTCCCTTCGTTTCGCTGTAACATCTGTATCTGATATGAAACTATTATGCATATTTCTCCTGGAGGAAGAAAGCAGAAGACATATCCGTATGGGCTATCAGTCTGAAGAAGAAGAAGAAGACGACGACGACGACGACGACGACGACGACGACGACGACGACGACGACGACGACGACGACGACGACGACGACGACGACGACGACGACGACGACGACGACGACGACGACGACGACGACGACGAAGAAGAAGAAGAAGAAGAAGAAGAAGAAGAAGAAGAAGAAGAAGAAGAAGAAGAAGAAGAACCTATTCTGTCTGACATCGTATCTCTGCAGGATTGTCATTCCCCGGGATGCCTTCAGTGCAGTATTGCTTACTGGTATGTATGGTTAATGTCACCGCTGATTTAGATTTTTGGCGGTATCCAATGTGTAGAACGCCATAATAGATTAATTTCTCATTAATTATTTAGCATTTGGCAAATATTGTGCAAGACATGCGAATCTTTCCTGCTGTTGTTAGGACTTCGAAACCCATGACTTCGCAGTATGCTGGGCCTGTTCATAGGATGGGAGAGACGGGAAATTATATAGAATTCTGGTGAGGGTGCTCTGTTCTTTAACGTCTAATTGTAAGACGTAGGCGGTGGGAACGTAACACTGAGATGGACCCAGTGGCAGAAATTGTGCTGAGAGTGGTGACGGTTATGACAGTATTATTTTGGTGATGTGTTATGTCGCCACTAAAGAATAACAAATATTATTACAGACATTTGGTACCTACGAGAACAATTGTTATAGGAGATACGAACAACAGTGTTTCGTTGACCGTAGGATGCTCAAGTAGACTTGCTTTTTACAGGTTTCTTGGTAATACGGAATGTTCTAGAAACAACGGATCTTATGCACATATCTTGAACATTACCTTCTGTGTTAAGTTATATACGGTTGACCAATAACAGCATAGCAGACATTACTCGTGCTTGACATATTGCAATAACGTATAATCTGTGTATCTCGTACGTATGCATCACATCCCAAGAGTGTAAATTCTGTCTGTCTGTCTGTCCGCCTGCCTGCCTGCCTGCCTGCCTGTCTCTCTGCCTGTCTGTATTTAGATGTGTTAAAATGCGTAAAGTCAGGTGGCATTAATGGCTGAAAAGCGATTCGAACGAGACGTCGGCTTTAGCACGCTTTCGGCTGGGAGTGTGGGAACTGAGAGGTATAAGGGGAGGTACAGGGAAGAATATCCTATCTGTGTCACGAAGAAGAGAATTGTGTATTCTACATATATTTAAAATACAAATACACCGGGAGATGGAGAGAACGACTTTTAACCCTTTAAAGACGAAGCGTATCTGTTTTATATAAGGACTCAGTGCGTACCGCGCTGTAAACACTCTCCACTTCGGTTATAAAAACCAGTCTCTTAATGTTTTATAAGGCAAAAGTTGCTGTTTGTTCTGAGATCCGTACAAAACACATAAACGCAATGTGGGCACCACGTAGAATTTTTTAATGTTAAACCTGGTGGTACGTAAAGTTACCGCTTGGCTTTAAAGGGTTAAATTAGAAGTGCCGTGCAGAGAGGAAGAAATTGCACACAAGAAAATAATAATTTGTAAGATGATCATAGAATTTAAAAAATACGTACATTTTTATAGAAATTGAAATGAAAGTGGGAAAACCAAGTGGGAAAACGGTGCAAGATTTAGAGGAAATGAGAGAGGAGAAACTATAACGAGAAATACTTTATTGTAGAGAACAACTTAGACGAGATTAGAACCTGTCAGAACATATTACATAGTATAAACTTTAGTCACTAGTAATAAAAATAATGCACTTAATGTCAAAAATCTGGTGTTACCAGTTACATCCAAAGGTATGTACATGAAGTTGAACGAATAAATTTGATATGATGTGATTTGGTATGATACGATTGCCGAAAAATGTTCTGTTGAAGCAGTCGGGAGGTACTGCTGCTGCAGTAGATGTGCCAGGCTCGGGTTTTGCCGATTAACCTTTTGAAGACGAAGCGTATCTGTTTTATATAAGGACTCAGTGCGTACCGCCCTGTAAACACTCTCCACTTCGGTTATAAAAACCAGTCCCTTAATGTTTTATAAGGCAGAAGTTGCTGTTTGTTCTGAGATCCGTACAAAACACATAAACGCAATGTGGGCACCACGTAGAATTTAATGTTAAACCTGGTGGTATGTAAAGTTACCGCTAGGCTTTAAAAGGTTAAATCTGTAATTTCTACTGTCGTTTTTAATTCTACAAAGCTGCCGTTGAGATCTTTTCAAGTTACTGGCATACATATTTTGCGAAATTGTGACATCATAGTGTCTCTACTGCTATGACGTAAGTGGAAGTCGATCCAGGTGGCCATGCTGTCTAAGCCGTAGGTCTTAAGCCGCTTGATTGCTGGGATCACGGTTTCGAATCCCGCTGAGTACATGGATGTTCGTCTGTTATGTTAGTTGTGTGTTGTGTAGGTAGCGGCCTTTGCAATGAGGTGATCACTCGTTCAGAGGAGTCCTACCGGCTGTGTGTCTCATTGTGTATGATACAGAAACGTCAACGATGAGGCTGCCTAACCTCCAGTTTGGCTTTTGCGCCATAGGAAATATGATTGTAACAATTGAAGGTTTGTTTGCCGAAGTCGTATCTGTAGAGTAAAATTGTAAACGTTCCCTTTAAATTTCAGTTTATGTTTGCTTATAACCACTTGTGGTCCCACATGGGGGTTTTTGCGTATTCCCAATTCATTGAAAGTGGACTGGCTCGGTATTTTGGTGCTGCTGTGACATCGTTAAGGAATTAAGTGCTTATGGATTTTGTTTGGCTGTGAGAGACAATTACTAACAGTACGACTGAGAAAATGCGTAATGCACGGCTGTTCATCAAATATTGTTGTCATCAAAATGACGAGAAAAAAATCTAAGGGAAACGTTTCACGTTTGTAAAGATTAGAAATACGTTCAGAATTGTGGTCGAGGATCGTAAATGGCCGGGAATCCTAAATGGACGCGATTGCTTAGAAGAATAAGTATAGACGAAAAGGGTAGTATTGAAATGGTTCGTACAGAAGCGGGGTGTGATCGTAGGGACAGAAGTCAACTGGATCAGGATAGGGTCTAATGGAAGGCTGTTAACGACTGCAAAAGTGAAACTCTGGGAAAATTCTTGAGGCACTCTGTATTGGCTCTCAAAAAGAAAAAGATTTCGTTACATATAAGTAGTTAGGTACTTAATAAATCTTCACTGTGCTTGATTTTAGAAGAGATTTCTTATACACAATTTTTATCCGTCATTATAACAGGAAGTGAAACTTTAGCACGATATTGAATTTCGTCAGTAGCTGCTGAAAGACGGGTGACAGGGAGACAAGTCAGATTTTGATGTATGGCTTCGATTTTTAAACGACTGGTATATTACAGACGCAATCTGAATCCGTTTCCAGTATAGTAAACAGTCACCTGATTGATATCCGTGTAATCTAACATGTTGTAAAAGCTTCAGAGGTTAAAGTGAGTCGAATAAAGTGAGAAAATGGTTCTGAAATGTGTATAGCTTCAGAACTGCGCGGTGGAGGTGAATTTGAAGTTTATATTCCGAGTAGTTCTGGGGAATATCTGTCAGTGTACAGCATTGTGTACGTGACCCTGTGTATATTTCAGCCAAGTACCTCCGGATTGTTGTCAGTGTAGAAGGAAACTCTTTAACACCTGCTGTCTGGTTAAGAATTGACAATTGAACAGAGGTATTGTTTGCACTATTTTTCCTTTTATTATAGGTCTTGCGAAAGATACCTTGATCAGAAAAGGAAATAATAAGATTTGAAGATCTGGTGGCCCTTAAAATTACATATATATTTTGCCTTGTGACGCTATCAATTTCTCAGTGTGCTTGACTACCAAATAAGCCCCCTTTTTTTTTTGTTACTTCCCATGCAGCTATTCTTTGCGCCGTGTGTAAACGTTCTTGTATGCCTTCCTTCCTACCGTCTTTTCCCTTCCATTCTCTCAGACTTAACCCATATTTCAACACAAAAGCTCGCTTCACGTCGAGGACCTGCATCAATCTCCTAATAACAACGGGCAGTAAACCAAAACACTGGCGCCGTAATCGAGCGTTTCACCCATTATTTCTCATTTTCTTATCCTTATATGCTTCCTTTTTCCTTCTTTCCGTGTTATTATTCTAGCCGCTTGCTTTTTGAGTGTATTAGTCTGAGCATTCGTTCGGTCGTGGTGTGCCGTGCCTTCTCGGAATCGAGTGTGATGCGTCACATTTCCTCCTCGTATCACCAGGCAACACGCACATAAACACGGGGAGGTGTTCTCGTGTGAGTTGCCACGGGGCTCTGCTAAGAATAGGGACTTCGTTTTCGCGGCGCAGGCCTAGTTGTATGGGTTTTAAAGCGTTCTGTCCCGGTGTCGCGCACATTTCAGTTCTGGACGCCAAATATCCCGTGTTTTTCCAGCACATAAAAATATAACATATAATATACGAACATTTTGACTTGCACAAGGTGACCGGGAACGTCTATGGGAGTAGGAGAGGCATCAAACTACCAACAGGAAGGAACAGGAGAGAGAGAGAGAGAAAGATGTGTAGATTGGCGATTATAGAGTATTGGAGCGTATATGTAAAGAAAAATCTTTAAGTGAACTGAATGAGTTTCAGTAGTATTATGATTATGATTATTATGATTTATTATTATTAATTTTACTTGAGTTATGTCGTAGTAATGTTAATAAATTGCTTTCCCTTCGTCATTACGTGACGGGTTAACGATTTTGTCTCCCCCCCCCCCCCCCGCCCGTCAGCTAAATATTAAGTGCCCTGGCATTTTATTTTAGAAAAAAGGGATCCGTATCCAAGAGAATCTAGCTTTCAGCGCCTGAACGTGCCTTATGACAGATGCAAAAGGGTAAAGTTTACTACCCTTTAACAGGCCGTGAGGTCTCAGAGGGGGAGTAGAGGTATAGCTCTTGCTTCCTTAAACCTCGGCTTTAGATAGGGGCGGGTGGTCAACACCACACCCCTGTCGCTTTACCCCCGGGAAAGCGACCCAGTACCCATTGTGCAGGGAGCTAAGTGGACTCCAGGGCCGATTTGGACGGGTGCGGAAAATATCGCCTCCCACCGGGGTTCAATCCGCAAACCACCGAGCCGTCAGCGAGTCACTATACCGACTGCGCTATCCCGGCCCACTTGACTGATGTACCAATTGTCATTACCACTAGGTTCGTATAAGGTGGTCAGTAAGGATTAACCCTTTAAAGACGAAGCGTATCTGTTTTATATAAGGACTCAGTGCGTACCGCGTTGTAAACACTCTCCACTTCGGTTATAAAAACCAGTCTCTTAATGTTTTATAAGGCAAAAGTTGCTGTTTGTTCTGAGATCCGTACAAAACACATAAACGCAATGTGGGCACCACGTAGAATTTTTTAATGTTAAACCTGGTGGTACGTAAAGTTATCGCTAGGCTTTTAAAGGTTAAGTTATTGCTGCAGACGCCGAGAATGCGTACGGCGAAGCGGAGGTACAGCTGGACTCATTCTTACCCTGGACACTGTATGGAGATCAGTGGAGATGTTCAGACATTGTTTTCTTCACCTCCAGGGGAAACGCCGTCGGTACTCACTGTATAGGCGGCTGGGCGGGTTCCACAGCCGGTCTGGACGTTTTTGAGAAGAAAGAAATATTTTGCGCCTGCCGCAAATCGAAACAATAATAATATATTTTACACGAAGCTACGTATTTCAGAGAAAATACATCTAATGAACACACACTTGTCCCACCGCCCTGTTTTCAGCTACTTTTAAATTAGATTCTTTTGTCAGTTTTAGTCAGATGTGTAATAAAGGGTCTGGTTAGACCAAATGAGACTTTTAGACAGCCGAACAACTGGACGTGCTTTTTTTTGATACCTTAATGAATTCTTACATTTTTCTCATTACGGGTATCTAAATAATGCTGTCGGATGACTGCTACTATTTCGTCATGTCCTGGCGGTACCGACTTCAAACTCTCAGTCTAGTGACCGGCTGTGCTGACAGTTTATCGTGATTTTGTTGGCCGCTCCAGACAAATGACAGTCCAGGGACATAGAACGTGAAAATGGGAAATGTATGGCACTGGATTATGGTTTTCTGTGATGTGACATCATGTTTAGTAGGGGGCTACCAACGTGTTTAAGAGCTTGCTCTCTCTATCTCCACCTCTGCCCCGAAGACTGAAATGGTCCCTGCAGAATTTCGGTACCATTTGCCAAAGAACATGGCATCACATCAGAGAAGGTCGCAGCCTTGATGTTCACCACAGTGACAGTGTGAAATGCCACATGGCCAACATCCAATGGCCCGGGTCTTGTGTCGATGCTGTTAGTTTGGATTGCAATGAATAATGTCTTCAGTGGAAGAAGACCAAAATGTAATATAATATAGCCCTCGCATAAAAACGAATATTTATTAACTTTTTTTTTGCCTGTAGCCCTAATCAACACCGCGCATGTGCTTCTGTTGACGGCGTGAAATAATTTTGTAATGTACTTTCGCTGTATGTTCCAGTTTTGTCAAATTATGCAACCAATAAAGCACACAAATTCGTGAATCACAAATACATCTGTCAGACTTCTCCTACCTGCTTCCAACCATCTCGGCTTTTTTCAGGGATACACTCCTGTAGTATTAGATTGTTACATCTAATGGTGACCTAGGTAGCTGTAGAAGAATATGAATAATAAATATATTTGTGATCCACGAATTTGTGTAACTTATTTGCATTATTCGATATTCCAAGAGCATATTACTCTTACCTGCAATATCGCTTCGCCTTGCGTGTGGAAAAGTCTGACACGGGGACGCGACCATCAGAGGAAGAATGTGTCGACACGAGTTTGAGACGAACAGGAGCTGCTCTCCGGAGCTGTAAAAACCTGGTACGGGTTGGGGTACAGAAACATCGACAGACAGACAGACAGACAGACAGACAGACAGACATACGGACAACCAGGCGTCATGTTCACTTGGCACAAAGCTTAACGCAACTTGTTTTAATTGCTCATAATTATTCAGCTGACTGCGCGGTGTTCGCTCTCTCCACGCTGTGTACAGTGCACAACGATTGGAATAATGTTCGCCATTAGCATTCTACTAGTACCATCACCCCTGTTTGTGTCTCACCCACCTCCCTAAACTGAAACGAGAGTGGTGAGTGTTTCTTTATGTATGTCGAGTGGCGGGTTGACATAGTTGGATGCAGACGTTAACTCATGCACTTGACACAGGGTCGCACCACACACATAAAACTGGTGTCTCCACTTCTGAGGCCTATACTGCATAAAATCGCACTTAATTTTAATAACGGATGAGTTGTCAGTGTAATAGTGAAGACTATGTCTGTTTCAGTCACACGGATCTGACTCCAAGGAAGATAAGCATTGTTATTCTGATCAGCAGTGTTCTCAGCTTGCGACATGCCTATATGAGCATTACGAGTTACGTCGTAACAGTTTTAATGTATGACTGCTATAATTAATGTACAGCAGGGACAAGCAAACTGCAGCTTGTGGAAATATCAGTTCGACCCGAGATAATAGTGTGTTTCCATCGTCGCCATCACCACCATGGTCATATTTCCTAATATCAGGCTCTTTTTTCCTGATGCTAATCCTCTTGAACGAATAATGCGTTCCACCACACAGGCTTCAAGTTTCAGATTGCAACTTTTGCTTATTGTGTTGGTGTTCCCAGTATTGATTTTTTTTTTTTTTTGCAAAGAGTCTATTGAATGCTTGCCCGGTATTATTTCCAGGTACCTTTTTAACCCCTTAGGGCCAATTCCTCTGGCCCCAATGATTACTGGTACAAGAAAATGTTTCTGTAAACAAGTCTTTATACTTCAGTTTCTTTTCAGCCTCCTTTTGTGTTACGTTCCTATCAGTAAGAAAGCTGTATCGTTTTTATTTTTAATTCCTGTCTGTCGTAGGCCTGTGTGTCAGAACTTCTCTGTCTGGCCCCCTTGGTTCCATACTACTGTCCTATCTTCCCGGACCAAGGAACCAAGGGGTGCAGACGGACTTATCATCATCATCATCATCATCATCATCATCATCATCATCATCATCATCAATCATCTCCTTTATGCAGGGTATTTACACTTACATACCTGAAACAAACCATGTTTCTAGGGTATACAGTGTCGCAGCTATTCCGCGCGTACTGTTAATGGTGCATATAGCGCTGTCTTCAATATTAAACTCTTCTGTGCTTCTACATTAGCACTTTCCGCAGTATGTGCGCTGTGCCCAATATAGCTATTTTCTGTAGTTCATTGATATCGTGCTTTCCCGGTATGCTGCTCAAGTATTTTCTGAAGGATTTTGAAATGGTTCCAGTTGTTCCTATTATTACTGGCGTCACTTTGTTTTTACATTCCACATGCGCCGTATTTCTGTTATAACGTCTTTATATTTTAGAATCTTCTCGGCTTCTTTCTTTATCACATTTCTGTCTCCCGGGATTGCCACATCAATTAGCATACATGTTCCTTTCTCATTATCCCGGATTATGATGTCCGGTTTATTGTTGGGGATGGTTCTGTCGGTTTGAACTTGTTTATTATTATTATTATTATTATTATTATTATTATTATTATTATTATAGCTTGCCCGCACTCGCATTAGGGAGCAACCATGTACCTCGACTTACCCTACACAGGACCAGCTGTGAACATCGTGCTGTATGGGACGCGCGACAAAATATGCGGAAAGCATGAGGAGGCAAGTGAGATGGATTTTAATTATTACAGAGAAAAGTACAAATTGAAGACTTCCAGAATATTTGCGTGATTTTCGCTACTAATAGTCGTGTGATCAGGAATGTTTGACGATTAGAGGGGAATGTAGGAAAGTAGGATGGCGGAGATGTGGAAGGGGGTTTATTTATGAGATACTTTTGCTGTCGTCTCCCTGCAGCAGGAGGTTTGGTGTTACTGAGAACTTAAAAGTCTGATTCGCGTAACAGACTATAACACTCCATTGTTGAGAGGTTTAGGCAATTTCTGATAGTACTCAGCATGAAATATGAAAGGTGTTTTATTTTCAGGGCTGTGGAGTCGGTACACAAAAGCGCCAACTTCGACTCCTCGATTTTTAAAACTCCGAATCCGACTCCGTCTCCTTCATAAAAGCTCAGTATGAGTTAATAACGGTAAACCTATAAGACGTTTCATCGCCACCACGTGAATCATCAGGCTACTTTTTTGACCTATAACCTATATTTAAGTATAAGTCTAAAGGTTACTGTAGCTATCAGGGCTCTGGAGTTGGAGTATCTAGTTAAGATTTTAGACTGTGGTCGGAATCGGCACATTTTTACCGACTCCGACTCCACCTAAAAATTCCTCCCGACTCCGACTTCGACTCCGGGTAAAATTCCTTCCGACTCCACAGCCCTGGTTATTTTAATGTGTTTAAAACAAAACAGTGGATGATAATTGGAACGTGTTCGTGCTGTAAATGACTTGGTGCAAGGTCTAACGCAGATATCATAAGCTGAAACAGAACCTTAGTACAGGACCCAGTACTGACAGGACAAACCTAAACGAACTGCTGGTGCAGTTAGTACATGCAGATGTAAATTATAAGTCAGATATGACATGAAACGAATTTTTTATGATAAAAATTACAAAAATTGCGAGGTACGAGATTTCGAACCTGTATCACATACAGGGTTTAGAGGAAATGTGCGAGGAAGAATTATAGACAGAAATCCTTTAGCATGTAACATAATTTAGATGTGATTAGAAACCTTGGACAGCAGAATAAACGGTATAAAGTAATTTTGATATTCATTATCCCAGTTGGCGTGTGTCAATTAAATATGAATAGTAATAATAAATATGAATTGTAATAATAGTAATAGTATAAAGTAAACATTAGTCATTAGCAATAAATACTGCGTTTGTGCAGTGGCGACAACCCGGTGCTACTAGTCATATCCAAAGAAATGTATCTGAAACTCAACCAATAATTTTGATTTGATTTGATTTGATTTGAGTGTGTATCACACAAGCTTAATTCAGGGGAAATCACCCATGTAACATTAACTGTATAAGTATCAGTTCATAACCCCTAATAGCCTGACGTTATAGACTGAATCATATGTATAAAGGCAGGCATGTCAGTTCTTCTCAGTTGTTGTTTCACATGCAGTTTACTGTCGGTACTTCTAATTTCTGTCAATACTTCACCTCTGTCTGACGTTTAGCAGGGTGTTAATATGACAATTTGAAGTGGTGTCATGATCGCCGACTGACCACGTAGGTGTTGTGTGGCCGTGTGGAGCGAGGTACAGAGAGTGAATGGTGTAGATCGAGTGGCAAACCACATTGCGGCTTTCATTTGCAACAGGCGAAAGATGTGTTGGCTGCAGTTGGCGTGGTGGAGAGAGAATGCGTAGGGGCGGTTTCATTAACCGGTATCGAAGTGAACTGACTTCTGTGATCGCTGTTTAGTCTACTCTTCGTTAAAATCCGATCCTTAAGTCAGATAAAACTCTTTGGGCTGATAAGTGTTATTAAGAATCCAGTTATTTTATGGCAAATGCGATATTTTCATCTTAGCACATTGCAGAGTAGGGGTAACTCAATCACTTAGAGTGACTATGACACGGTGTGGACAACTCAGGTTCGACTCTCGGCAGGAAAATGTTTTCTTGCATCCCCACCACGTCCGTACGGGATATGGGATACACCAAGCTTCATAAGCAATACGTAACAAGAACTATTTACGGCAGGCAAAGCGGTCGGAACATAAAACTGACCACTTCCTCTAAGCGGGGGTGAATATTTCAGTAATCTTTACGAACACATAAGCCTTTTCGTATGTTTTGTTGGCAGGTGCTTGTTTATTTACAGCACCAAAATCACTTTCACTGCGCCGTGTTTACGAATACGTCTACAGTAGCATTGAGGGAAGATACAGTGCGGAAGGCAGATTGTTGCTGCGTTATGGAAGCTTCGTTTTAAATCCATCTTAAGGATTTGAATTATGAACTGGTAGGAATTTTGTCGAGAGAGTTAAAGAACTGTGTTAATTTACTATTCCCTTATTCGCTTGGATTGCCTGAGGAAAACTAAGAAAAGTCATGTCATATTAGGAGGTTTGTCTTCGTTATCCGAGTGTCACAACTACATAATGTGGGTAAGTTGGGTTACCATTGCGGTAACTCGCTTGGTGGTGAATAACAGAGGAAATAAAAGCGAAAGTGGGGAAACCGCCGACAACTGTCGAATCAAGTGCTTGTTAGGTATTAAGCTAGACGAACTGAAGGGCCTTCCGCTGACGTTCAGCTTCTTTTGTCTTCTGTATACAAAGCGTTTTCTTAAACTAAGCCAATACACAAAACTGGTGTCAAACTTAACGTTATTGTGCGTAAGTAGTAGGACAGTTACATCCCGAAACGTAGGGAAATTTTACACAGTTGGGCTGGCTGCACTGTTTTCAGGTCCCCACTTGCAGGTCAGTCGTTAAGAGACGATGTATGCCTGGCTCCAGAAGTAGACTAGTGATCTCTCTTTAGTATTACTCATGTCAGTTCAGTGATAGATGAATGAGTGTGGGACATTGGTGGCATGGTACTGACAGAGAAATACCAGCGAATAATCTGTCCCATTGCCACTGTTCACCATACGGTCTAGCCGGACGTTGAACCCGTGCCTCGGTGGTGAGGGGCCTACGACTGACTGTCAGAGCCGTAGCACGGCCATATCCTTCGCACATAATTCATAGTCGTGGTGTAATGTATCAAGGGGTGACGTTAATAGCAAAGTTTTGTATGTGCCTTTCTTCAAAGCCTACAACCTAGAGGGGTGTGAACCTAAAGTATCACTCATTCATAACACTGACAGTAGTGTGACGAGTGTTCTTTACCATTAGACTTCAAATAAATAGGGTAAGGCACATTAGAAATTTCTTGTGTCCAAATGCACTGTTGTGAACGCGGTAATGGACATTCCGAGGTCCAGTAACTTTGCAATAAAAATTATATTCCACCGAGAAAGTTGATAATGAAGGTGTCTGAACAGTAAGTACAGAAGAGAACATTTTTATTTTAAGAAACAAGAAGTACAGGAGAACGGTAACAACTAGGCAGTGTGGAGCTTCACACTCTGTAGTAATCACCTGACACAGCGGCATTTTGAACAAGTGTAATGACACGAATGGAGCATGCAGGAGTTTTGGGAGAGTTTATAAATGAGCATCAAATTTTGGTCGGAAATTCTGAGGAGAAGATATCACACTAAAGACGTGGTTTATGGGAGGGTTATATTGTCATCTGTAACATAATGTAATGTATGAATAGCGACTTGCTACGGGCTGGACGGTCCGGGGATCGAATCCCGGTGGGGGTGAGATTTTCCGCAGCCGTCCAGACCGGCCCTGGGGCCCACCCAGCCTCCTGAACAGTGGGTACCGTGTCTCTTTCCCGGGGATAAAGCGGCCGGGGCGTGGGGCTAGCCACCCCATCCCCTCCTCGTGCCGAGGCTCATGAACGGGTGGAGCTATACCTCTACTCTCCCTCTTGGGCCGTCAGGGTCTGTTATAGGGTGGACCTATATAATATGTGAGGGTTTAGTCTGGCTCAGTATAGTTTCCAGTCGTAAGGTGTTACAACCAACGACAGGTAGACCTTCTAGTTGTGCAAAACGCGGAGAACTTCTTGACCAGATGAAGGACCCTTCGCTTCTCAAGAAAGGCCGCGCTACCTGGTAATAAAATATGTTGACTCTTTATATTCTGGAGATAAAAGTTATTTATTTTAATGTTTCTCCAGTGAAGTTAGTAGACTATCTTGTATCCGTTCCAGGTTGCTAGTTCAATACGGCATTGCCCTGGGTGCAATGATTGTACCTCAACTATAATTTTAGGTACGTCGAAACACCTTACATAAATGTTCCCGAATGCAGACACAAAATAAAAAGAAACGGAAAAGAAATAAACGAAAGCACGTACTTACGTGAGGAATCCAATAAATGGAGAAATTGTATCGTCCTCTGGATTCCATCTGCTAGCTATGGGTGTTCGGAAAATATTTGCTAGTAAGGGATGGGGTTACTTTATGTGTTGTAATACTGCAAAGTTTCGAACAGCCCACATGATCCCTCAGTGAGCTCAGAGTGTGGGATTCGACGAAGACGGGCTTGTCTCACGAATTGCAACGTGTCTCTAGAGCACAGAGTAAAGGCATTGATGTAGGTCAGATTTGTGCTGTTGAGTGGGGTTGTACCGAATGGAGATGAAGAGGTGACATGGATTTACAGAAACTTGTTACTTGTTTTCTTCCGATGCGTTATTTAACCTTTTAAAGCCTAGCGGTAACTTTACGTACCACCAGGTTTAACATTAAAAAATTCTACGTGGTGCCCACATTGCGTTTATGTGTTTTGTACGGATCTCAGAACAAACAGCAACTTTTGCCTTATAAAACATAAAGAGATTGGTTTTTATAACCGAAGTGGAGAGTGTTTACAGCGCGGTACGTACTGAGTCCTTATATAAAACAGATACGCTTCGTCTTTAAAGGGCTAATTCGTAATTTATAAGGACAAGTACTTCTCTTAAGTTTTTTTTTACCATTTGTGTATGGGGATATTTGTTACATTTCTTAGTTAATTTTAATTTTGTTTCAAATTTTTATAAAAGTCCTTCGTTGCATAATTTTCTGAAATTTAAATTTATGTTTCTTGAATTCCAGTAACGTATATATCTCGATATATTATCCTTCGCCTTTTATGCGTTTATATGCTTTATTCTATAAAGTAATTTAAATATCTGTTTAAATAAGTTGCTTGTCAGAGACAGGTAGTGCAGACTACAGCTACTTCCTTACTGAGATGTGCGCGCTTGTGGAATTTTACGCAGTGTAGATTAGTAGTTAGTTACGGACGTTTCGAGACAAGACTGCTTGACCCTTGAAGATGGGACCGATTGATTGTCGCGAAACATGTGTAACAAACTGCTGCGATAAATCCCAGAAGAGCGCATATCTCATTTACATGCCGGCAGATGTGTGCAACCACGCATGCCCGCGTGCTGGTACGCATGAACATAAGAAGTGATTTTCAAAATTAAAATTGTACCGTTATTGAAATGCACGAAGTGAGAACTTGTACCCGTGTCTACGAATCACCGTACAGTGAAAACTAGGGTTTATGGTCAGGAAGTCTATTTACGTACCCCATAATTTCGTGACCAAACACTGGCCCTGATTTTCATTATAGCAGCGTGATTTTCGCCCAGTGATTGTCATATGTTTCCAGCGCCGAAGCAAAATATTGGCGGCCAAACATCTGAAGATGACCGCTTGGTGTGAACATTAGTGACACAGTGCCTCGTAACACATGAAACAGACCTCTGTCAGCAGGGAATAGATAACCTACAGTCACTTACAGTGCCTCAGTGTGGCGGGAAGTGTGTGTGCGTGAAAGTGTGTGTGAGTGAGTGTGTGTGTGGCGTGAGTGTGTGTATGTGTGTGTGTGAGAGTGTGTGTGGTGTGAGTGTGTGTATGTGTGTGTGTGTGTGTATGTGTGTGTGTGAAAGTGTGTGTGTGGTGTGTGTGTGGTGTGAGTGTGTGTATGTGTGTGTGTGAGTGTGTATGTGTGTGTGAAAGTGTGTGTGTGGTGTGAGTGTGTGTGTGGTGTGAGTGTGTATGTGTGTGTGTGAGTGTGTATGTGTATGTGTGTGTGGTGTGAGTGTGTATGTGTGTGTGTGAGTGTGTATGTG
>BLKM01000341.1:1737333-1815501 GCA_013340265.1 Coptotermes formosanus | reverse complement strand
TGTATGTGTATGTGTGTGTGTGTGAGAGTGTGTATGTGTATGTGTGTGTGGTGTGAGTGTGTGTGTGGTGTGAGTGTGTGTGAGAGTGTGTGTGTGGTGTGAGTGTGTGTGTGGTGTGAGTGTGTGTGAGAGTGTGTGTGTGGTGTGAGTGTGTGAGTGTGTGAGTGTGTGTATGCGTGTGTGAAAGTGTGTGTGAGTGTGTGTGTGGTGTGAGTGTTAGTGTGTGTGGGTGTGAAAGTGTGTGTGTGGTGTGAGTGTGTGAGAGTGTGTGTATGTGTGTGAGTGTGTGTGTGTGTAGTGGTATAGCAGTGCAGTTAATTATGAACTGTAAAAAAGGTAAAGGTCGCCCTATAATGGGGCATGAAGGCACAGATGGTGAATTCAGGTATAGATATACTTTTCTTTTAGCCTATATATAGGGTGTACCTGTAAAAGGCAACCCAAAAGTCAGACATAATAAATACTGGAACAAGCAATTAAGGTGCTGCCCCCCTCCCCCTTTTGCACCAGCAAGAGACACTTGTAACATTTGCCTAGTCGTTCACTGTCTTGCTTCAGTTTTGTTGACTACCACTTGCGCGGTAATTCTGTAAGTAATAACATGATTTTTTTCATAAGAAGGGGTTTATGTAGCAAGTTTGTTTTTTTACGGACGAAGCATAGTTCCAATTGAGTTGACACATTAATAGTCAAAACAGTACAATATGGAATGCCGAAAGCTCACATGCACTGCATGACAACCGTCTGAATTCGTCAAAATCGGTTTTTGGTGGGCAGTATCTTAGAAACGGATTGTCGGAGCATGGTTCCTTGAACAGACTGGGGGACGGGCATTTTCAACATCTGCTGTAATTACACATTGTTTATGACGTTTTTGGTATCTTCGAAAGAAATAAAAATAAAGTACATGGTTTACAGTATTGGGTTGCGTTTCGTACTGTGCTTCCTATATACACAGGATATACACAAAAGAATGGTGCAGTTTCAAAAGTTAACAAGAAATTTATTTCTCACCCTACACGGGCACAACGTACACCGTCAGCAGCGGTAACTGTCCAAGTTTCTCACGCGTTAATCACAATCCTTCAATGTGTGCACCCTGGGTCACACGACACACATCCACACGGTAATCAAATTCATCCCAGACTCGGTGTAGCATGTCCGCTGTAATGGTCTGCAGTGCATGCCTTATCCGATCACGAAGTTCCTTGAGGGACACGGGCAATGGTGGTACGTAAACGCTGTCTTTAACGCTGTTTACGTACCACCATTGCCCGTGTCCCTCGGACATGGGCAATGGTGGTACCTAAACGCTGTCTTTAACGCTGTTTACGTACCACCATTGCCCGCGTCCCTCAAGGAACTTCGTGATCGGATAACGCATGCACTGCAGACCATTACAGCGGACATGCTACACCGATTCTGGGATGAATTTGATTACCGTGTGGATGTATGTCTTGTGACCCAGGTTGCACACATTGAAGGATTGTGATTAACGCGTGAGAAACTTGGACAGTTGCCGCTGCTGACGGTGTACGTTGTGCCCGTGTAAGGTGAGAAATAAATTTCTTGTTAATTTTTTAAACTGCACCATTCTTTTGTGTATACCCTGTGTGTGTGCGTCTACACACACACACACACACACACAGACGCACACCTACACACACGCACACATGCATATCACTAGAGACATACCGGTAGTTTGCCAACATCTTCGCCTGCCAATAATTTCAGTACAATCACAACGGTTCAGCGTGTTCTTATGAACAAATTCCATCTTCCATAAAAGGCAAGACATTTGTTGACTAGCTAAACGACTATTAGCTTCTCAAAGACTCCTTTTCCGTGGAGTCCAATAATTGTAATCCAACCCTCATACGTTCACTCCTCTCATGGTGCAGACAGACAAACATTAAACCTCTTGTTTTAATCAAGTTGGTAGCTCGAGCCGCTTCTGTTTGTACTTTTCTGTGTTGCATGTTTCTTTTGTGATACTTTATCGCTCAGAAAGGTGAGAAGAGTCTTCCAGTCTTTGTCATTTACGAGGCAAGCGTCTTTTAGTAAAGTTTCTTAGTCTAATTGCGCTGTTTTTTGGTTCCAGGTCATTACGCGTCTTTTGTACGTGATTCCTTTGAAAGTTACTGTAAACTTTCCATTAAAACTTTTAAATCTCATATGCATTTGGTGTGGGTTCCTAAAAGACAAGGGGCACGCGGTGGCGCAGTTGGTTGAGGCACTGCGCTACAATCCGACAGGTCGCGGGTTCGATTCCCGATGGTGTCACTGACATAATCCTTTAGGTCCCACTATTGCCCTGGGGTAGACTTAGCCTCTAACAGAAATGAGTACCAGGAATATTTCCTGGGGAGGTAAAGGCGGCCGGTGCGTAGGGCTGACAACCTTACCACCTTCGTGTGCCGATTATTGTCTTGAAATCTGGGAGCCTTATCCTGCTGGAACCCTCAGGGCCTGTCCAGACCTGTAAAGGGACACCTTTACCTTTACCTTATCCTAAAAGGGAAAAGGGTAGGCTTTTGAGATGCTCTTCCTGTGTGTTCCTGCGTGTCCTTTAGTTTAAATTCTGGATTCCCGAAACTGGGTATGAATACGATGTCGCTGGAGGACAAGCCAAAGCCGTATTTTTCAATTCCAGCATCCGGTATTATCGAGATGGTGGAGGGGCGAAATTACTAGCCAGGACCGACACTAATGTCACACTTCTTGGTCTTGACATAGTGTACGACAATACAGCTTGCAAGTTCGTGCAACTTTTGTTAAGATTATGGTTGGTGGGTTCCAAAAAAAAGGGTACTGACAGGCCACGACTTACGAAATTTCTAACATAAACTCTTTTAAAACAGTAAACATAAATCGAAATAATAAAATTTTTGAAACGCGTGCCGAATTTTTCGTTCAGGGCATGAAAGCGCCATGAGACGAAAGTGGCGGAAGAATACTGCTGGGCGATAACACAGACTGTGGGGCGGTCTTGATGCGGCCGATCAGATTCCATTGTCGTGCAGTTTGTATTTCAGTTGGACCACTTTGTATATACATACATATTTGACCATATATGTACCTCATTCAGACTTGCGCAAAGTTCGACTTGTGCCAGACCTTCCGGGTCGTAACGAAGTCGGGAGAGGTCTCTGTATCGGGCCTGTGACAAATTTATTTAGCTTCCGGTTTGATTGCAGTAACTAATGAAACACTGGAGTTAGTCATGCCACATTTTATGGAGATACGTAAATTATAAACACAAGTACGCACCGAGCATGACATTCGGCCTTGAGTCGAAAATTACGGACACAGAGACGGTTTGAGAATTTTAAGTTAGAGCCGAGAAATTTTTCGCACGCGTAATCTGTGCTGCCGGAATATATTCCTCGTGAAAAAATTAAAAGCTAATGAGATTCCGATGTGACGTACCTAAACTAGAAATTTATGCAGTAATAATGCATGATTTTATATCTGAACTCCTTGCTTAAATGTTTTACTTATAATTCGTTAATGAGTTTAGCTTACTTGGAAACGCAGCCATCTGACAAATTGGTAAGATTTGTACGGTTTTGTATGAAACCATTTTAATTTAACAGGTGAACATTCTTTGAATTACCACGTGTTTCAGTTCTGTCGCTTCAATATCAGTAGCTGCACTTCTGTTAAATAATAACAAAATTGCCCCGAATTCTAACCAGGGTGCTGCGGTTTTCATGGCGGTGAATGTGCCGGTTGAATCCATCTCAGAAGATAAAGGCAACACAATCTTTCGAAACACTGATATTCGCGTATAATATTAGTAGGGTCATTCATAAGTTAACTTGGCGTGTAGATTCGTAATTAACCACATTGATTGTGATTGCATGAAGGGAATTAGTCGCTGAGCGATTATCATCTGTGCCCAGCGCTGAAACAAAATTTTGGCGATCATAGATCTTAAGTTAACTTGGCGTATAGATTCGTAATTAACCACATTGATTGTGACTGTATGAAGGGAATTAGTCGCTGAGCGATTATCATCTGTGCACAGCGCTGAAACAAAATCTTGGCGATCATAGATCTTAAGTTAACTTGGCGTATAGATTCGTAATTAACCACATTGATTGTGACTGTATGAAGGGAATTAGTCGCTGAGCGATTATCATCTGTGCCCAGCGCTGAAACAAAATCTTGGCGATCATAGATGTAAAGAAAATCGCGAAATGGAAACAGTTGTGACATGATGACTGATAACATACGACAAAGACGTCTATAAGCGGACAAGAGCAGAGCTTGTATCACAAAATGGCAGATTCTTCGCCTGTTGGAGGGACTGTGTGTGAATCTAGTGGGATAGCAATACAATTACATAGGAACTGGTCATGTTAGAGTTTAAGGTAGATACCCAAAATATTCTTATATACTTTTTCAACTTATTTTCTGACAGGTCCTGGTATATATGGTGTCACAGTAGAGCACACCACTGTCTAGACTCATTGTCTTTCCTTTTTTGGAACTGAATAATGCATCCGCCTGGCCTGCACATGTGCGATCGTTGCATTGCTTCATGATGAATAATTAAGAAGGTCAGCTCGGCTGTCCACTTTAATAAAGGTCGTTTCATTAGGCTGCTTTCCCCCTTTAAAACGAAAATAATTAGACTTTTGAAATCCCCTTACTGTCTATATGTATGTGTCTTTGTGTGTCCCACCAGTTTCAGCTTCTGAATCAGTAGACCGGGGCTTATAAAACCTGATTGTGACGTGCGTGCGCCATGTGAGACCACTCCAACGCTATAATTTTTATTTTCAGTAAGCACTTAAAATATGGCTGGCACTATTACATGTTAGACCGTAGCGACACTTACGCTAGTGCCCTGAGTGTGGACAGAACTAATAAATGTAGAAATATATGCCACCTTTATTAAGGTAATATTTTATAGGACGTAAATAACAAAGTGTTGACTGTACGAAATTTGTTTTTAACAATCGGCTTGTTGGAGGTTAGGTATAATTAGTGACTTAGTGGATCAAGGAATTCGACATTCGACACTGAGATTTCATCAGCATACCAGCGCACTAAGTATGAAGTATTGTCTGTACGTCAATACAAAATTTGCGACTATCCGAACTTTCGACGTTACATTCTGTTCATTTAAAGTCACCCGGACAAGATCTTTACTAATTTAGTGTGTTCCATGTCCGTGCATTATATTATACAAAAACATTAATCACCAACAAATGCACAAAGAGAGTTTTATCATCAGTCGTAACACACTCCTACATGTTTCGACCCTGCTGGGTCATCTTCGGGGAGAACTTTCCGTTACCGTTACACTAAGGTTGCACTTTGCAGATAAGTGAGAATGTGCTGTTGACTGTGTGCTGCGTTGTTTTTGGAGGTGTGAACTCTGTGCGGTCTCGGCAGTACACAGTCAACAGCACATTCTCACTCAACTGTAAAGTGCAACCTTAGTGTAACGATAACAAAAAAAGTTCTCCCTGAAGATGACCTAGCAGGGTCGAAACATGTAGGAGTGTGTTACGATTGATGATAAAACTCTCTTCGTGCATTTGTTGGTGATTAGTGTTTTTATAAGATCTTTACTTTTTAAGGTTTTAAGAGAAGCACAACGCGGTACAATAACAAGATAAATACTCTCTGCTCTTCAGGTTTGCGAATCTGTGCAACAGAAAGGTAAATTTTTCCCGAGTTGGCATCGGAATCCTGTCTCCTTATTCGTATATTTTTGTGTGCAGTTTCTCTCTTTTTGCCCGTGGGCAGGTATTGGACATACCATAAAGACTAGGTAGCGCAAGTACGCCGTAGTTATTTGCGTTCTTGTTAGGGAGAACAGCAGCTGGTGATCACCTCTTGACTCCTTTTGTTGTTGCTGTTTAAGTACACATATAAATAATGGCGGGGCTCAACAACATTTAATCCTGTGGAGCCATTCGCGCTTAAGTGATCGGCATTCCCCGATTTTCCCTTAGCGGGGGAATTTAATATGAAGAACTTTTGTGTCCTAAAGGGAAATTGAAGTGCCAGGGTTCTTGAGAAGGGGAACTTTAACGTTTAAGGTAATTACAATTATAAAATGAATAAATCTAAAGCGTATTTGGTTGTTCCACACTTGAATCTTCCTCCGCGATATAGGAGAGGCCATCGTCCTTCTGTGATGTTAGGCATGCACAGCGTAACATCGCAGAAGAGCAAGGGCTGCGTTTTGATTTCTTTTGAGTGTCGTACGTGGTACAATAATAACAAAAGTGTTGAGAACGATGTAAGTAAATAAACCAGTGTCTGAATGGGACTTTATGAGTTACTGAAGACTGCTTTAAAAGAAAGCATTCCAAGCTTATAGAAGTTACGACCATTCCACAGCCTCTTTCATTCATTGCATAGTCTCTTCCGAAATGTGTCCATTGCCACTTCCAAAGCGAATTTTCCAGAGAACGCTATGTAGTGCTTTTTCTGTCAAATTCCAGTACCTCGATTTTTTTTTATTAAGGTAATCCAGTAGCTGCTTACGTCTTCTTTCTCCTCTTCTAGTCCCTTCTGTCTTTCCTGCAATAATGTGTTTTGAACGTCACTTCTTACGCAGTATGTGACAATTCCAGATATCGGTCCTTCATGTTACTGTGTGTAGGATATTCCTGTCCTCCTTGACTCTGTGTGATACTTCTTCATTTTTCACACGATCTGTCTAGCTGATCTTCTCCATCCTTCTCCAGCACCACGTTTCAAAACCTTCCAGGTGTTTCTGCTCTACTTTCCGAAGTGTTTTTCAGCAACATAAGACTCTATGCGCCAACTGTAGCATTTCATTAGTTACGTCCTTAAATATGAGTCCAATTTTCTGATTAAAAGGGTCTTGTTTTTGTTGAAAGCCAATTTTGCAATGATAGCCCTGGATTTAATTTCACGTGTACATCTTGCATCAGTTGTTGTCAGGGTACCCAGATAGTTGAAATATTCCATATTCTCCAATTGTTTTTGACCTTTCATAATCTGTACTGGGGATTATTACCTTCAGATTCTCATTACCCTAGTTTTTTTTCCGCATTCATATCCATTGCACTGTGTCTTCCAGCTTTAAGTAGTCTATCAGTCAAACCGTATAGTACCGTCTCTCCCGTAGCCACTAGCACAAGATCAGCTGCATATTTCACAATGTGACTGTGGACGTAGAAATTGATATCTTTGGAAAAATAAATTGTGTCAGTCAATATGGGATTTGTGATTGACGAAGTGCCACTGGGACAGGTTTATCTGCAGGTATATTGGGTTTTCCCTGTCAGTATCATTCCGCCAATATTGCATACTCACAGTCATGCGGCTGCAATCGACGTTATACAATCTTCACTGCCGACAGCGCCTTGAAGGTGAAACATTTCACTTCACTTGAGAATCTACTCTACTGTGGATTTATGAGAGAATTTGTGGGTTTTACACGGCTTACTAAACAAGCAGCGCAGTGAAGCCATAGGGAGTGAATTGAACGCAACACTGTCGCTGAAGCAGATGGGTGGATACCGCAAGACATGACGGATTGAATCAGATTTGGAGTTTTGTTACCGTAAAATCACTTTACACTAAAACACTAACACAATATTTTGTGCCTGTAAATCCTCATAAGGTAAGACTGCTCATCCAGAGACGTAACATATGGTGATGTATAATATTAAATACTGACTATCAGGTTCATTTCCAGAGAGGGTCGAATTATTCCTCTCACGACCTGACCAACGGTGCGGTTCATCCAGTCACATGTACACCAGGGAGTCAGGGAACGTTCGCATGCAGTAAACCGGCATAGTCTCACCACTCACTGTTCTATAGCGTTACGATTCTTAACCGTTTAAAGCCTAGCGGTAACTTTACGTACCATCACGTTTAACATTAAAAAATTCTACGTGGTGCTGACATTTCATTTATATGTTTTATACGGATCTCAGAAGAAACGGCAACTTTTGCCTTATAAAACATTAAGAGACCGGTTTTTATAACCGAAGTGGAGAGTGTTTACAGCGCGGTACGCAGTGAGTCCTTATATAAAACAGACACGATTCATCTTTAAAGGATTAATGGATCTAACCATTTCTACACACCCTTATTATTTCGACTTTGTTCATGAACGGAAATGTAACTATTGTTCTTGTTTCGTCTCCCGGCAGAGACGTGTTTGACACTTATGTATGTGCGTAGCGTCTGTGCGGCTTCGTCCGGTTTCATGTTGAATTGGTATTGGCGGCTTTATTCCGATAGCAGAGCGGCCAGGACTTGAGACTGGTCACTCGGTTCCATCTAGTGCTTCCATAGCATAGCTTATTGCTTAATTAAGCGTTAGAGTTATTTACCTGTACGCGTGTTATTGCTGTAGCCTTTACTAGTCTCTGTTGCCTGCTGCAGAATATTGAATAACGTCTATAGCAGTGATTTTTAGGAACCTTTCTGTTTCACTTTTATGCTATAAAATAAGCAATGCGATGATAATTTTGCCCTAGCCATCGCGCGCGTTTTATGCTGTGCAAACAGAACTCCACTTTCAAAAGTCGTTCATAAAACGAATCTTAAAAAGACACGTAAAAGCCAGACTGCAGAAGCTTTTGGTATAAACCAGTGGAAACAGAGTGAGCCTCTGGCTTGATGCTTTGGATATTCAGTGGCTCTGTGAATGCTTCTGCTCTATTGTCAGATATCAAAGAATGAATGACAATGTTGGTCGAGATGTCGCTGTAAAGGGGTGGCGTGGCGTCCCAATACAATTCCCCAACGATTTGAGTTCGGTTCTGCTAGGATTGCATAGCGATAGGGAAGGAGGGGCTGTGATCATCTCCCTTAGGATTTAGCCTCAGCATGGAGTCGGTCGTTGTCGGGTGTCTGTTCTCATACTGTTGGATAGGAATCGGCGGGTTGTAAGTATCAAATCATAGTCTAGCGAGAGAGGATCTTAGATGTAAAGGAACCTGACGAAGAACTGCCGTTGGCATAGTTTGAAACATAACTTTCGATATTTGTATTGCTCAGACTCGATTACGTCTAATCGTAGTTCCTAATCGGCCCTTAATTTGTAGGTTATGCGAGGATATTTTTGCCGAGAACGAGGTATGTAGCTTTGAGTGAGATGGAGGGGGGGGGGTTCAATATCGAATTATGGTTCAAATAAAATTTTGGGTTTTTAATATTGTCCATACCTTTAACTTACTTTAATACATTTCATTCTATAAAATCTTAGATGTTAATCGTATTCGTATATTATGTCACGTATCGATGTGTGTACGCTGAGTCTTTTTGAGAATATCTGTGGTGCTCTGTGTGAGACAAATGATGTTATTTATATATAATCGAACGATGAAACCAAAATTACGTGCATTCTACAGTTGTAATATACACGAAACACACGAAGAATTGTACAAATTCTCAAGCTTACAACAATGTTGTGTTCTTGAGAATGACCTACCGTACATCGAAATACGTCGTTCTGTTATTAGACACACAAACTCTGTTGTCTAAATATAGTTGTGTTTTGACTGGTACAAGTTTTATGTAAAAAATAGATCAGCATCTATCAAAACACAACTATATTGTATTTGTGGTATGGATCTCCATGTTTCGACCTATCTCTGGTCATCCTCAGTTTGAGACCTGGTTTTTTAAACTTATTAAGGAAGAAATATGTTTTGAAAACTAACTGTGAACCTGAGAATGACCTGAGATAGGTCGAAACATGTAGTTACATATAATAGATATGATTCAGTTGTGTTTGGACAAATACTGATCTATTTTTATACAAAATTTGTATCAGTCAAAACACAATTATATTTAGACAACAGAATTTGTATGTCTGTAAGAGCGACATGTTTCGATCTGGGGTAGATCATCCTGAAGCTCCACAACATTGTTGTTAGCTTGAGGATTTGTATGGCAGTCGATGACGAGAGCTACACAGACGATCGCAGTGGTAATAACCTTGAGAACATCTAATATACACTCACTAGAACGTCATGCCCGGCGCTTGGCCGTCAAGTAGGGAAGAACACTCTGTATATAACCCTGCACTTGGAAAATAATATCTCATCGAATTAAATTCCAGACTTCGGGTAAGTCTCATGGCTTTCACTGGCATAACTGACCTCTGTATCATTATCTGCATCCGATTAGAACAAACCTGGCTCCAGAATGACGTCTTCTGTCTTCATATCTGTTCAATGAGTGAAATCATTTGAATTAAGACACTCCACACGCTGCGAATTCGTAATACTTTACATGCCTCAGCAAACTAAGCAATTCATGTCTAAATCCTATTGGCAGCTGCAGAGGATTTGGATTCATTATGGAACATAAACACGAGAAATAATTTAGGAAATGTCCGCAGAGCGTAACGCTTCTGGCACGTTCGTAGTATTATTGTCCGTGTCACTTCTGTTGTTCCTGCTATCAGGAATAGTTACAGTGCTGTCTAAGCGCTATCCGCAGTGTTTTTTGTTTTTGCGTGGGGTCATATGTTTAGTTCGTTAACTGTTTCTGCGTCCTCTCTGGCTCTGCCTAGTTTACGAAATCCCCTTTGGTAGATCCCATGTTGTTAGTTGAGGAACGACGGACGGACGGACTGATATGAGAGGCTAGTAGCGTCTGTTCGCTTTCGGAAAGAATGCCCCACAAAAGAAGATACTGTAGACTCGGGAAGGGCCTGAGATTCTGTGTATCTTTTATGGAACGTGGAGTCATCGCTTCGACGAATTTATGTATTTATTTGTAGTTTATTTAAAGATTTTTGACAGTAATCAACACTGGTGGCATGTAGCAGCGAATGATCGATGATGATGTGTAGCTAACTGGACGGGATGCGCAAGGATGTGGTCGTGATGTAATTTAAGGTACTATGTGGAGGGACTGAGAAAAACTACGAAAGATTTGAATCAGGGTCAAGGACGCATCCAAGGGGGGAGCTACCGGATTGCAGCCCCGCCCAAACGCCCCAAAAGTGAAATTTAAAAAACCAGGTTTTGTGGATGTTATGATATCAGACATTTTACATGATTTCCCCTTCAGCCGATATCAGCCACTGAAATCGGCTGATGACTAGTACATTAGAATTTTGAAAAATAAATTAATAAAATTAAAAAAAGGAAAATGGGACACTGTGAGTTCTGCAACATGTTGTTATATTTGTATATGTATAAATGCAGTTGCAAACAGTGTTATGTTGTACTTACAACACGATTTTATAACATAAGTTTTAAAATCAATAATAAATTATATATAGCCTCAGGGTCAGCCCGCCCCCTCCCCCAGGAAAAATTCTGGGTGTGCAGCATATCAGGGTTGTTTTACCGGTAAAGGTTCGACTCAGGCACCAGTTCAATTTAGAAGCTCCACTGATTGGTCCAGATGGTTGGGTACAACGGTTAAGTTTTCGTTGTGATCTCGTCTAGGGTGCTTACCAGTGTTTCGGTTGAACTTTCTGCCTCCATCATCAGGGTATTTTTTCCCAGTGGTGCAACAGCCGTACTCGGGCCTAGGCCGCCTTATTGTTGAGGTTTCTAGATCACATACAAATACACCACACTCGGTAGGACTTCTCTGGACGAGGGAATCGGCCGATCGCAGACTCCTCTAGCTGACAACACAACATTTACAAGAGACAGACATCCGTGCCCCATGCACGCAATCCCCGCAAGCAAGTGTCCACAGACTTACGCCTTAGACCGCACGGCTAATGGGTCCGGCATATTCCTGATACAAGTGGTAATAAACCTGCCGTACCACACACCATAATCTAAACTCTGCTCATCCTGTCGGGCCTAATCCGGACATTGCTGTGCCCAGTATGTAGAGTTCACCGAGCTGCTACTGTATGCAGACGGACACCGTATGCTGCGTCACCGGGAATTCAGTCGTATGAATGCATATTGTAGATAGCCAGTATCGTCGCCACGGAAGTACTGTGAGGGCAAGGTCGTTGCTCTCTAAAATCCACGTTATCTTGAAATAAACAGCGGCCCTACGTCTTCACTTCGAAGTCGTGCACAGTTGGTACTCACGTTCGACCGGCACGCGATTTTGTAGTTGTGAGACTACATCCGGTAGAGGGCGCCTTTAATGTTACGTTTTAACAGTGGGCAGTTCCGTACGAAATAATGTGTGACCAAATTGATTGTTGCAGGTTTTTCATCTTTTCTTAATTCTACCTGACATCTTAGTCCTCGTTATTTATTTTTGTCATGGCTTCCTTACTGTTTTGGTTGCTTTATCCGTTCATTTATTAGGCCTATTTCTTATTTCTCGCTTTGGATGTTTTTAACCTCTCCCTTGCTTTGTCTTCTTCTCCCAACCCTTGCTGCTTGCTTTTCTTTTTACCTTTCTCTTCTGCCTTCGCCGTTCTTTGGTCCATTCCTTCCTTCATTTATTTTTTTATTGCTTCACCTTTCCACCTTCCCTGTCCAGTCCGTTCTTTTCTTTGCGTGTTTCCTTTCTGTCTTCTCGTTCTTTTCTCATGTATTCCTTTCCATCTCTCTCTTTTCTTTTGTTTTCTTGCCTTGTCCGCTGCCTTGCTTAGTACCTTGTTTAGTTACTTTTTTTCGTACTTTGTTGCGTTTTTAAGACATTCGGGCTGAGACAGACGTCGAACCGGAATCTAATTTCCTCGAGTGTCTTAACTCATCCCACAGAGGACCTGAAAAGCCTGGCATAAGGTTTAAAATCACATAATGGAGGCTGTAGCGGCCGTAGTGGTGCCTGGTACTGCTACATCCCAAGAATGTACTGCGTCCTGACCTCGAGACGGCAGAATAAACAGCTTAATAATGATTACGTTGCGGAAACACGTGATAGGAACACACCGCAATGCAAACACATGGCACTCCATCAGCTTCCAAGTTAAGTATGGTGCTGACATATCTTGCGTGCGAGAGCTGTCCAGTCTTACAATCTCTTTGGATCAATGTCTCTGGCTGTGCGTACCTTGGTACCGCTGAACTCCGTCACGGCATCCCACATGCATTGAAAAAGTTAAGTGTACATAGATAGTGAACCCCCCCAGGTTACAGATTTATGCGCTGTAAGATGATTTACCGAGCAAGTTTTATCAAGCGGTAACTTTTCTGACTTGTGTGTCGGCCGGAACCTGGATTATCCTGGCTCAGGATTTTCGTATATATTCGCGGCACCTCCACGAAAATGCCGGTATAGAACACTAAAAATCTAACCATATCCGCTTCTTTCCACTACCTTTGTATCATCCACTGTCATCAAATCATTCGACAACATGTGCTATGAATTACTGATGGCGCCATATAAACAAGTTTAAAATAGATATGTGCTCTTCTGGGGCATTACGCAGCGTCGAATGGTAATCCTTTACCGACGTTTCGGGACAGCGCATCGGTTCCATCTTCAAGGATCAAGAAGCTTCTTCGACTTCTCTACCCTTGACGATGGGACCGATACCCTTTCCCGAAACGTCGGTAAAGGATTATCGTTCGTCGCTGCGTGATACCCCAGAAGAGCGTGTATCTCATCAACATCGCGGCGGAAGCATGAAATCGCTAAAATGTAAAATAATTTTATATTACTCACACAGTGCATATTCAGACAGTTGATACATCAACCAACAAACGCACTTAATAAAATGCAATTCGTGTCAAGTATTAGACTGCTACATGTTTCGGCACCGGGCTGCCATCGTCGGGGAGTTTCAGAACAAAGGACTATAAGCCCAAAACGCTATAACATGTTAGGCTTATATGTGTACCCGTACTCTTAGCCCGTAGTAAAGGGGTGTGTTTTCAAATACAGCATATTTCTAACTGATAAGGGTTCGTCAGCTTTAATCTTTAATGTGTCGTACGTGCTATGTAGTATCTGTGAATCACTTGGATATTATCACATCCGAATTCTTGTGTGGGCATTATCTATTTCTGGCTGAAAATTTTCTCAGTTTTCCGTTAATATTCTGTTGCTTTAAACCGACCAGGATGGTGTACTCTCTCACTTTCGATTCGCTGCCTTCAGCATTTCAACTGTAATGAACATCATGTAAACTTATTTGTTCTGAATCACTGGAACTGCAGATCGTTCCATTACTACCATAAATTACTGTTTCCTTCTCCGACATCTTAAAATAATTTCCATATTTAGGCTTTCCTTTTATAGCATTAGCGACAGTTTGCACCATATTTTACGTAATTATTGGTATAAAGCTAATTAGTAGATTTTTCTTCTTCCTTTCCAGTTGCTGCTGGCCTGCAGCGACTTTAATTAAATGTGATGTGCCTTTTGTTGTTTTTATATTTCAGTTTAAAATCGCATGTGCTTCAATCCTTTCAAAAATATGCGTTTGATGTTTTAGGGCTCTTAAATCAGCATATGTGTATGGGTTAGACATGTGGCTCAGCTGACTGAAAAAGAAATGCTTACAAAATTGGGTATCGCAGAGTACGTTATGTTGAAAATTAAGAGACGTAAATCCAGAGGGACCAACTGTAACCGTCATCACTGAGCCATGTCCTTAATCCATCAAAAGTGTACAAAGTGGAACAAGTGGAATTAAAAGAATCAATAGACAAGAATTTAAAGCACGTAAAAAGTCGTTGACATTTCCATTTGATGCCACCAAAGGCAATATTGGATGTCATAAATTTAGCTTTACCCGAGAAAAGCGTTAAAAAGTGAACAAAAAAGACCACTTCCACTTTAAGGGATTCATTAACCCTTTAAACACGAAGCGTATCTGTTTTACATAAGGACTCAGTGCGTACCGCGCTGTAAACACTCTCCACTTCGGTTATAAAAACCAATCTCTTAATGTTTTATAAGGCAGAAGTTGCTGTTTGTTCTGAGATCCGTACAAAACACATAAACGCAATGTGGGCACCACGTAGAATTTTTTAATGTTAAACCTGGTGGTACGTAAAGTTACCGCTAGGCTTTAAATGGTTAATAAGAGAAGGTCATAAGTGATGTAAAAAAGCATAACGTTTTTTGTTTCACCTCTTTCAGATCGTAATAGAACTTCGTCTGAAGCAGGTGAAAAGCGACAATTCGTTCAATGCGAAGCCAGAATTACAGTTTCACTCCCTGTGGCAATTCTCATTAATGAATGACATTTATAGCGTTAAATTTTAACACCTTATTTAGCGGCAAAATCATATAGTAACTATTATAATAGGTGTGGTATTTGCTGCCCCTTGTAAATGAACTATGAACCCCCTCCCGCTTCGCATTTTGATATCTGGAGTAGGCTATGCCGTAGTATTAGTCCTGCATCCAGTATACAGTAAGTTCGATTCAAAACCTAATCCAGACGCACGGCAAGCTTAACAACCTTACATTTCCTGGTTCTAATGTGTAATATAACTTACCGCATGCTAGGGTCGGTGTTGGAAGTGACGTCCTTCAACTCTTTAAGCATGCTTGATACTTGGGGTGAACAGCTTATTGGGTACCGCTTTAAGTTCTTTTGTAGAAATTGCCGATACTGCGCGTCTGACGAAACGGCCGCTGCTGCTGTGCGTATTTTGACACTCAGGATTTATATAAACGAATATTTATAAATTATTCAGGCCGCAAAATGTGATTTATAATAACATGTCAATGGCATGTAAGACATTGTCATTGACAGACGCACTGTATCTGTTCCATGACCTAAATTGATGCAGTGTATTCCATATCCTTCGGAGGCTTAAAACACGGGAACTTCATGCGTCCCCGATGTCGGTATATAACGTTGGAAAATTTTTCACTCTGCGCTTCATGAGGTTATAAGGGACATGGAGGTGTACCTCCATTCATTCCTAACCTGTGCGTTATATGCTGTTTAGTTGTCAGCTTTACGTCCCGGCCGCTTTAGTCCCCGGGAAAGAGTTTGCGGTGCGCATTAAACAGGAGGCTGGCTTTGCCTCACAGCCGGTCTCTTACCTATGCCGAGAAATGAACCAAGGTTCCTGGGTAGTCCAACCCGCGGCCTAGTCACTCTACCGACAGAGCTGCTCCCGCTCCTCCGGTAAGCACATTCCATCTTACTTACCGCATGACTGCAGACACTTCGAATACGACAAACGGCTTCTTCGGATCTTCTGGGTATTTTTATCTTCTAACAGGATTGAAAAAGAAATGTAGGCTGTACACCATAAGCACTTTCCACATCAGATTTCTTCGTGACCATGGCGTGGGTGGAGCTAACTTGTGTGGCAAAAATAAACACAGTGCTGGTTGACTGTCTCCCAACTACAGGGCTGTTAATGCTCTACTGTCAGTAAGACAAAAGATAAGTAAGTTAGCTAAGTCGGCACATAAGGCGCTGCAGTGCAAGTTTCTCGAAAGGAAGCTGTAAACCGCAGGGACACAAACCCTCTTTCCAGGCCCCTGCCCGCACCTAATTACCAGAGAGCACGTGATTGAATGTCCCCATCCAACTTCTAACATCCAGTTAAACGACGTAATAATACAAATAAGCGTTTCCAAGTTTAGACGTGTTAGTTAAAACCAGTTACAAGTCTATCGTTAGTCTGTACTAAGGAAATCGCACAAAGGTTTTCCCTTTGTGACAGTCTGCGTTTTGTTATGTGTGTAACTTTGTAGCTGTTGATGAGTTTCCTTATAGATGCGGGAAGTACAATGCGTGACTTCTGTCGTATACATGACACGGTAATTCTATAAGACGGAATTAAATACGGCGCCTTTCAAAGCTCAGAACTTCGGGTCACCCAGCTTTGTACATTACAGTCAGTTCATGTCGCGTGATACCACGGGGGAGGAACGAAAGGGACAAATATGTTCACAATGTTAAAGTGAGAACGTGCTGCTATCATAAGAATAGAAGTGTGTGATTTAGCCGCAGGTTCCTCCGAAACGTCGGCACCTATTACCGAAATAACAGCATTGTTTCTTTTAATTTCGTGTAGGACATTCTAAATTTTTCATTTTATTTTCTATTGCAGTAGTGATCAGCCGATTTCAGTGGCTGATTTCAGTTGAAGGGTATATCGCATGTAATGTTTCTTATCATCGTCTCTACAAAATCTGTGGTTTTAAATTTTGATTTTGGGGGGACTGCAGCCCGGCAGCCTTCCCCCCCACCCCCCACCTTTACTGCACCCCTGGTTATAGTCCTAGCTTGTCGGCAGGTAGGATGCACCCTGTATCACGTGATCTCAATGCATTGAAACTATAAAATTTTCTTATTCGTTCTCAATAATAAATGTAATGCCTTGGAAGGTTTCACTGGCAGAATGGAGCGACAGTTTTTGTATCACCTGCTATCGAGCAGAAAATGAAACCCTGTTTTAAATAATTTCTGTGTAAGGGTTTTTGAAATTGGTCTAAATAATTTTAAGTATGTGAATATACAAGAATACCTCATTGAATTCGAGTTAGTAATTGAAACCCGATGATATTATACTGTTCTGTCGTGTGTTCCCTCTTAAGGAAGCCTGTGAATTCACGTCATCCAACAATATGGCTGATTGTTGCTGTATTGTGTCGATTTTATCTTCACATGGCGTGCTTTGAAATAATTTGATGAAAATTATGGCATAGAGATTGAGCGATTAATTAGGTAGGCTATATGAACGCCAGTTTGACGTATTTAAACAAAAACTTTCTAATATAAGCATCATGTAATGTTTCAATCAAAAATTGACGCATTAACTTTTTTCTGTACGTGAGGAATTAGATAATTCTGTTAGCCTTGTAGACGACAAATTATGTGGTACAAAAACCGTAGAAAAGGATGTCGTGTTTAATGTAACTCGTACACTGTGTGCCAGCACAAAATATCTTCGTATTGGAACCTACACAAACCATTTTACTCTTCCTGCGTTCATATTCGTGTACACGTTTCGCTCGGATCTTCCAAGCATAATGTTGACAATGACACTTTCAGTATCATTAGAGTAACACAAAGTTTAGTGTCAAAACACACAGTAGGGCTGAGCAGCGAATAAGTTTGGTATAAACTGTAACAGTGTTTTAGTTTCAAAATTTTCTCTCGAGGTATCTCAATTCTGGGAATTGAAGGGGGAAACAATATATGAACACATTGTTTTCGAGAGGATATCTTACATAAAGCGCGACTCCAAAGACCGAAAACGCCATTGAGATTAAGTGCATCCTCATTGAAATAAGTTGCAAGGGTGTGAACGGGGGTTACCGGCTTCAGGATTGTTCACAGCTTTCGGTTATGAGCGATGTTGCGGTTGCAAGTTCAGGGCGTGTTACAGTGTACAGTATATGTACACCAAGGCCTTGTTTTACGCCTTCGTGCTTAAACGCCCCATACCAATTTATGTGACTCTTAATTTACGCCCTCTGATTTTCGGTTTAACGCATTTGGCTGTTTTATTTGCTGATACCCTTTTTTTTTCTTATGGGAATATCATTTTTTATTTACGCCCACGTTTTCAGGAAAAACAACTAGGGCATAACACGGCCTGGGTATGTATGTATGCATGGGTGTATGTATGTATGTATGTACGTATGTATGTATGTATGTACGTATGTATGTATGTATGTATGTATGTATGTATGTATGTACGTATGTATGTATGTGTGTATGTATGTATGTATGTATGTATGTATGTATGTATGTATGTATGTATGTATGTATGTATGTGTATGTATGCATTTATGTATGTATGTATGTATGTATGTATGTATGTATGTATGTATGTATGTATGTATGTATGTATGTATGCATGCATGCATGGATGCATGCTTGGATTGTATCCTGGGAATGCACTGATAAATTTCAAGATAAATTTACAACACTCACTGCGCCTTAAAGGAGTTCCACACATTTGGGCCTCGAAATTTTGGTCTCCGATCCCCACAGCATTAATAATAATAAGTAATTTGTCCCTCTGTCTTGCAGGGTTGCCCATGCACACCACATCAGAACAGGTACGAGCGGTGGATGTTGAGTAGACACACCCATTCGTAGTCAGTGAAGTGTGACGTACGACTGTATTTTTTAACCAGCTGGATAGGTCCTGTAGTGACTCATGTTACGATTGTTCCGGTGCGATGCATCAATTGGGTGAACGTATTGTGTCCATGATGGTTCCCTCAAAACGTCATATTCGGTTGAGTTCCATGGTCAGTACGGTTGATTCTGTGTGTATGTGGGGTTACATTCAGGGGGAGAACCCAACCTGAAATCATCGGTTATTGTATATTGCACAAAGGTAGATTGAAGAAGAAGATTCTTTCGTATATCCCAACAATCGAGGAGCGGAAGGAGTGGGGGGCGCGGATTGAGTGCCGAGTCCTGGCGGCAAGCACCAGCTCATGCGCCTGGATATCCCTCCCCCCCTCCCTCCCTCCCTTCACTACCCGGACCAAGCAACACCGAACGGGTATAGAAAAGGTAGAATAAGCCGAGAACGGCAGTCATAGCTGCTTCGGAGTCCACGGGCGGATAGACGGGGACGCCATCGCCGTGTCTTTGACACTCACGCTTGGTAGCGCGGATGGCATGAGGGACAAGCTTCCTGGTATCACAGACTAGCGTCTAATGCCGCTGTTGTTCGGTGCGACGAGTTGGTGTTTTAGTTGCTGAAATGTGTAAGTCAGGGCAGAGTTACCGTTCGGATCATCAGAAGAAATTCTTATGAATTATACTGTGACATAAGCTTGCACTGTGTAACCTTAATTACGCCTAATAATTAATTTATCTGACCTGGCTATTGTAGTATCGTTAGTTTCTTCCTTAACTAAGGAATTCATATTCCTCTGAGACTTGAGACGTAAAATAGATTGGCACGTCTCACTGCGAACGGTCTTGCAACTCCACGCAAAAAGTTTCTAGCTAGCCGTGAAAACTCTTGTTGTGTGAAAGGAACGGTCGTATGAATAGAAAGACGAATATAGTGGCACAAGTGGTATTAAAAGGTGAATGCAATCAGATGGAGAGTCATTGTGACGTATGTGTCATCATAAATATCTGAAGAAAGTTGACTGTGTAACTCCGTAGACAGGACGTTGGTAGAATAGGGAATTAATATTGTCCCTAGCGCGCATGGTATTTCGGAGATACAAAAACTGTATTGAATTCCCAACAGAGTTCCGAGTGTGTTGAACACAAGATATTACTCAGTGCACATCTGACGTAGTGTGGTAGTACAAGAACAGTGTGTACAGACAAGAACTCTTTACTATAATGATTGCGTTTGAATAATGACTCTTCTTTCTTTACTTATTATTTTAAATACTGTATTTCGAAACATTTATCTTCTTATGAACTCGGTTTTTTGGTGATTGAATTGTGTTTGTGTGTGCGTGTGTGCGTATGTGTGTGTGTGTGTGTGTGACTAAGCAGCGTTGTTGTTTGATGCATCAGTGCAAACAGTATGTCAAAACGGTAACAGTATTCTTGTATGTAAAGGTGTGAATTTCTTGGGCGAGTTGTAACAATGGAGTAAGGCGTCATCTGACGGAGAGAAACAGACGACACAGAAATGTCATCGCCATCGTATGCAAGTCTGAGTACCATCACCATCACAGTATGGATCCTCCTGCTATGCGGCAAGCGGGTCGTCTGCTTCCAGGGTGAGTACCTGATACCTGAACTGGCAGTTGTAACATGTTGTGGTGTAGCCTGATTACAACAGTGTTCATCGGTCTTTAAATAAACATTGACTTACTGAATATTACGGGTTGTTTTTCGAATGTTGCTGTATCTACTGCCTTATCTTGTTATGCGTAAATGTAAATACTATGTCAAACAATTAACAGTAGTCCGTACTTGACTCTGAGGCTGTTTCTTGACGTTTTATGGGTTAATAATTTTGTATCATATTACGAAATTTACCATAATGGTAAAAGTAAAATAAATTTGCACCTTCCTACACCATAAAGGCATGTAATGGAGTGGAACTATAGCCCCACTTATTCTTACCGCTGGGGTTAGATGGACGTGCGTAGTCATTTTCACACCCCGGCCGCTTTGACCCCGTGGAAAGAAGCGCGGTATCCATTGGGTAGAAGGCTGGGTTGGCCCGAGAGCTAATTTGGACGCTTTGTTGAAGATAAAGACCTCTTTTCGATGCCTGGAATTGAACCACGTTCCCTAGGCTACTCAACCCGGGCCTAGTCACTGTGCTGACATCGTTACAGTTTAAAAAAGGGAAAACATTAGTATTAAAGATAGAATAAACAAAGCGGAGACTAAAATGTTACGTACATGTCAAGGGGAGATAGGGCACTTGTCGAATACACATTTAACCTTTTAAAGCCTAGCGGTAACTTTACGTACCACCAGGTTTAACATTAAAAAATTCTACGTGGTGCCCACATTGCGTTTATGCGTTTTGTACGGATCTCAGAACAAACAGCAACTTTTGCCTTATAAAATATTAAGAGATTGGTTTTTATAACCGAAGTGGAGAGTGTTTACAGCGCGGTACGCACTGATTCCTTATATAAAACAGATACGCTTCGTCTTTAAAGGGTTAGTTTCTATACTTGAAAGCAGAGACATATACATGCATTGGACTAGTGATAATATAATAGGACACGTTGTTCTATAAGACCATCGAATTGGGAAGGCATGTGTGCGATGTGTTTTCTAAGTGTGTTATGTAGAGATGGTCTCAGTTGCTAAGGTCATATAGCGTCGGTAGTAAATGAATGAAAGTTTGTGTAGCATTGGTAGAATGAAGCTGGCAGGAAAAACAGAAGCTGTCGGCAGCCTCATGTCCCATGGCTACTGGTGGCTGTTTGCGCGGGGTAAGGCGACTGCGGTGTGAACATGACCACTTACATCCATCTGATACCGAGGTTAAGAATGAATGGAGGTATACCCTCACTTCGCCCTATCCCTTATTGCCATGAGTAGACACGACTGTACTTTGCGTTACGTGCTCCATTGCTTCGTCCACTACAAACCTAGCAGTAAGTTGCATGGGGTCGAACTTGAGGCGTTTTAAATGCAACGGTTAACCGCCGCATGTTAGATACCTCACCCCTGCAACAGTGTTATCAATTTTTGTCTATATTTACATTCCGTCCTAAAATAAACTGCGTTTCTTTTTTCTCAAAATCGTGCACTGCTGATCCAAACCGGTTAGCAAAGAGATAACAAATATATGACTTGTACATCGCAAGGAAGCGGGAGTTCGTGTACCCTTCTTGAACGATTCCATAGTAATCTTCAGTCCGTCCAGGCAAATTCTGGGAGTGTAGGACGAAAACCTTTCAATTGAGAATAATAACACCACCATATTTAACATTACAACATTTCAGAAATTGATACGAACGTAAGAATAAAGTAGTAAGCCGTTGTTAAGTCAATTTGTAAGGGAAAATGAGCTTAACCCTTCAAAATATACTGGTGAGTGCATGTATCACTTGTAAGGATGTAGAGCTACTGGGATTGTATTTAACTTCGGTCCATATAGCACCATAATTTAATATTGCGCTCTTATAATGCGTAAATGAAAATATTGTGTATCAGTGTCTTAGTAGAATCAATTAGAAGATAGGTAGAACACCTAGCACGAACTGGAGCGAAGCATTTCGTCTAAAATTTTAGTCACCAACCCGAAAGTGAATACGCCTCTTGGGCGACATAGGTGACGTGACACGATAGTGGATTTTCGAGATACGAGCAAAGGCGTGGGGTTTTAGACTACGAGCGTGCTTTGGGCCTGTTAACTTCACAAGCAGTCTGATACACTGAGGTATTTCATTTTCTTGTCTGCCTGCCAGTCTGTCAGTAAGTTACTCAAAATGCAACATGCCATGCACGGGCCGGTTAATACCATGAAGTTCAGCGTCATTTATTATTACTAAATTAAAATTTCGTTGCCTGGCCAATTTCTTTGCACAGTAATGGACTCTGTGTTTTTGAAATTCTATGAAGAAAAAGTGATATATATATACATATGTACCTGTTTGTTCCCCATTCAACCAGCAACTAAAAGCCAGCAGTATTACAGTTTGAGGCAAAAGCTTGTATCCTGAGACCCATTGACAAATGAAATGAAGGAGCACTGTTGGGTACGGATTATAAGCTAACTAATGCTTTAAGGTATTAATAAAATGAACCGTTCAAATGCGTCTCTTTGACAAAATATGAGCTTTATTTGAATGTTAATAGCTTGTGTAGTTCAGTTTGAATCTAACAATTGTGTTTGAGTTCCGACCCTTTGCATTTTGGATCAAACGGACGTTCTTGATAAAGCTGCAATGAAGCGGATACAATTTTAGTCTGCAAACTGAGTGGATGACGCCAGTTATGGGACGTAGATGTAGGTGGGAGAATGATATTAGAATGGGTATTAGTCATGTGATATGATGATGGTGTGTACTGGTTTCGCTGGCTGAGATTGGGATCCAGTCACGGGCTATATTAAACACGGTATAGAGTCCGACGGTGTGCAGTCCACATTATATTTATCATATTTCAATCTTTCACCTTTACCTTTTAAAGCCTAGCGGTAACTTTACATACGACCAGGTTTAACATTAAAAAATTCTACGTGGTGCCCACATTGCGTTTATGTGTTTTGTACGGATCTCAGAACAAACAGCAACTTTTGCCTTATAAAACATTAAGAGACTGGTTTTTATAACCGAAGTGGAGAGTGTTTACAGCGCGGTACGCACTGAGTCCTTATATAAAACAGATACGCTTCGTCTTTAAAGGGTTAAAGTTATGTTCCCGTCTACGCAAAAGTGTGTTAAGTGATATATTCGAGTCAGATTTCTGATTCTAGTTTTGCTATATCGTTATTACTCCTCCAAACGTACTGCACAGTCCAGTCGTTTCATCAACCGAAGGAACGTACTTGGTGAAGAGAAAAAATCACTAGGTTCTTTGTCTACTTACTTTCTTCAGCCACATTTTACTTGGTTTGTCTTTGGTCCAGTACTTGTCGTAGCGCCTTGGTCTTTGTAGTGAAATTAATTTATGTAAATAAATGTGCCATTATGAATACTATTAACCCTTTAAAGACGAAGCGTATCTGCTTTATATAAGGACGCAGTGCGTACCGCGCTGTAAACACTCTCCACTTCGGTTATAAAAACCAGTCTCTTAATGTTTTATAAGGCAAAAGTTGCTGTTTGTTCTGAGATCCGTACAAAACACATAAACGCAATGTGGGCACCACGTAGAATTTTTTAATGTTAAACCTGGTCGTATGTAAAGTTACCGCTAGGCTTTAAAAGGTTAAGTAATTGGCAAAGGATAATTTCTGATAGTAATTTCTCCTTTAATATGAATCCTTGTCTACAGACTATATGGTAAGCAGGGAAAAGCTTGTTTGTTCGACTGATCAAAATTGAATAGGGGCTGTGTGGACTCAGCGTTCCTTTCTGAAGGGTGCTCGAGTTCCAAAGGTCAACTTTGCTTGTTTGGTTAAAACGTTACGCTGTTTTGCTGCGTGGCTAACGAAGGCGGCGACGGTGTCACGAGTGATCATGTTTTCGTAATTAAGGGTGGAATTTCTTACAACCTTAGTTAACGCCTTTCTCTTTTCCTATGCGCTTCGGCCCGTATTCGGGTCATGGCCTTTCCTCACGAGGCCTCGCGATCGCACTACTTTTAGACACACCACACACGGTAGGACTCCTCTGGACGAGTGATCAGACTGACACAGAGACCTCTACCTGGTAACACACACAGCACTCACAAGAGACAGACATCCATGCCCCCAGTGAGATTGGAACCCAAAGTCATCAGAAAGCGAACGGCCGCAGACCCGCGCCTTGGACCGCGCGGCAACTAGGATCGGCAGTTACGGCCATTACAGATGGAAAATTTATAAACTTGGCAGTGGGACGGTTGGTTTAATTTTTCAAATTATTTTCTGCTTGCTAAGTGTGGACAAGGAAATGTAGAAGTAAAATTCATCCTAAAACGTGCATGAAGTCCCAGATGGGTAGTAAATGTATAGCTCTACTCTTTCTTTAACCTCAGCGCTAGATGGGATGGGTGGTCAACGCCACGCTGAGGCCGCTTTACCTCAGGAAAGCGACTCGTTAAGATTTGCAGGAGGGGAATGTTGTTATTAAAAAAACGATATTGGTTATTTCTGATAAATTGGTAACTGACCTGAGTGTGGCCTGGTTTCCCGGTAAGAGCAGGCAAGAAACAGCGGGGAAATATTTAGTGATTTTAAATGACGCTTCGCCGTTTGGATTATAACCAGTGCCAGACCTACGCGATAGATATATTTTAAAATATTATCTCAAATTCTAAACTATACAATAAAGGCGCAAGATTCCATTATTTAGTAAAGGCGGGTAGGTAGAATGTAAGTATAGCCCCATTTATTCTATGCCTCAGCATTGCATGCAAATTAATGGACTGTTTCGCGCTTCGTGTGTATTCTCCGTGGAGAAAGAAATTCCGGTACATGCTAAATAGAAAGCTGTGTTTTTCCATAGTCGATCGACATGAGGGAGGAGATAAACAAGAATCAAATTCCGGTCCTGTAGGTCATGGCGAAACACTTCTCTGACTGAGACATACAGGCTGTTGGCTAGACAGAGCGAGGCAGAGACAGATAGACAAAGGAGTCAGTGTATTCAACTTACTGTACCAACTAAATGCACATTATTAGTTACATACAAGTGTTAACCCTTTTAAAGACGAAGCGTATCTGTTTTATATAAGGACTCAGTGCGTACCGCGCTGTAAACACTCTCCACTTCGGTTATAAAAACCAGTCTCTTAATATTTTATAAGGCAAAAGTTGCTGTTTGTTCTGAGATCCGTACAAAACACATAAACGCAATGTGGGCACCACGTAGAATTTTTTAATGTTAAACCTGGCGATACGTAAAGTTACCGCTAGGCTTTAAACGGTTAAAGACGAAGCGTATCTGTTTTATATAAGGACTCAGTGCGTACCGCGCTGTAAACACTCTCCACTTCGGTTATAAAAACCAATCTCTTAATATTTTATAAGGCAAAAGTTGCTGTTTGTTCTGAGATCCGTACAAAACACATAAACGCAATGTGAGCACCACGTAGAATTTTTTAATGTTAAACCTGGTGGTATGTAAAGTTACCGCTAGGCTTTAACAAGTTAAAACCTAGCTCCGACATGTTTCGACCCAAGCATACCGTCTTCAGGGAGCGCAACACTCATATGTAACTAGTATTGTGCATGTAGTTCGTATAATAAATTGAATACATTTATCTTAAGAATACACGGAATGGACAGCTTTAAAAAAAAAGAGACAGTACTGTTTTATTTAATGACGCTGTCAGTTGCTAAGATTAGACAGCGTTGATGGTAGATCAATGGAACATGAGTCTGGAATATTGGTAGGGTGATACTGGCCACACGGGATGACACTTTTCGAATGGACAATTTGTCTAGAATTCGAATTGTATCTTCAAATTACGGAGAGTTCTATCTCCAGCATTTGATGATTTACCAATTATACTTGAAACAGAAGACAAATGCATTGAGCAAAAGAAAACAGTGCGACAGGAACTCAGGTGTCCGTGCCTGTGAATATGGCACAGTTAAAGATGAAGCCCAGACTTACACCTGTGTCGAATAGAACGTGCAACTTTTAACGCTTCTGTGTATCGGAATGCACGTTGAGGCGGGGATGGGTTAATTTCCGCAGCAGCCCTCATGCTTGGGAGTGATTAATGATTATGCTGAACGGATGAAGTATGGCATTGCCGATTTTAGCGCCGTACAAATATAGAACAGGTACACTGCCGCGGAAAGTCGTTTGACATGATCATGAAATAACAATTTTATTTAACAGCGCCGTTTTCTATGAACAGCTACCGCTAGAAAAAAAACAGTTGAAGTAATTCTAGATTCATATTTGTAGATTGGAATTGCATAAATAATTTCCATCCAGTGAAAGGAAACATTTGGCAGAAATATATGTCTGTTTGCATCCGCATCTTACTTTCTGTCCTGTAAATTCGCATCTCATCGTCGTCGTCGTCGTCGTCGTCATCGTCATCATCATCATCATCATCATCATCATCATCATCATCATCATCATCATCTCCTTTATGCGGGGTATTCACACTTATATACCTGAAACAAACCACGTTTCTAGTGTATACAGTGTCGCAGCTATTCCGCGCGTACTGTTAATGGTGCATATAACGCTGTCTTCAATATTAAACTCTTTAGTGCTTCTACATTAGCACTTTCCGCAGTGTGTGTGCTGTGCCCAATATAGCTGTTTTCTGTAGTTCCTTGATATCGTGCTTTCCTCGTATGCTGCTCAAGTATTTTCTGAAGGATTTTGAAATGGTTCCAGTTGTCCCTATTATAACTGGCGTCACCTTTGTTTTTACATTCCACATGCGCTGGATTTCTATTATAACGTCTTTATATTTTAGAATCTTTTCGGCTTCTTTCTTTATCACATTTCTGTCTCCCGGGATTGCTACATCAATTAGCATACATGTTCCTTTTTCATTATCCGGGATTACTATGTCTGGTTTATTGTTTGGGATGGTTCTGCTATTATTATTATTATTAGTAGTAGTAGTAGTAATAGTAATAGTAGTAGTAGTAGTAGTAGTAGTAGTAGTAGTAGTAGTAGTAGTATTTCTTTTTCAAACCCAAACATTGACAGCGTTCCAAATTGCGTCAGAAATTTAGCTTTAGTATATCGATTCTTATTAATTCTACACTCGGGTCCAACACTGTTTTTGGCTACCAGTTTCGGCTTATAAGAGCCATCATCAGGCCATAAACTAAAATCAAAATTTAGCTTGGGCCTATCGCAATCAGTAATTCCATCGTTACACACCAGTGCATCTTCTTGTAATTCCCTCCATCCGTCCACATACGTATTTGAAAAGAGCCAACAATTTAAATGTCATGAGCTTTGCAGCAAAATTACAGCTCTTAGTGCTTCTGAAGAACACGTAGCAGGGAAGAAGGCAACAGGAACTGGACTTTCAGATAGGCGCACGATGCTGATGCGCCTCTTACCCACCCCACCACGCCACCCCTTCACACACATGGAGAAACAAAAATTGAAGAAACAACTACTAATTACGACACGGAAGACAGATTCATATGGGGTTTTAGTGGGAAAAACATGAAGGAAAGGGACAACTTGGAAGACAAAGTTATAGATGGAATAATAATACTAAAATGGTTTTAAATAAATATTCTGGGAAGTGTGGATTTGATGCTCCAGGCTCAGGATAGGGGCCACTTGCGGACTCTTATGAATGCGGTAATTTAAATCTTTTTTAATGGTTATAAAATACGGTGAGTATCTTGGCTTGTTGAAGACATGTTTGCTGCTGAAGAGAGACTGCTCGTTAGTGGAGTTTAGTGTGGAGGATCCATCAAGCATAAACCCTTCATTAATATCATCCGATCTCGGAAGACGATCAGTGGAGTGTCCGTGAGAGACGAACCTTACACTTGCGTTCATAATCAAATATCTGAAGATAGATTATAATTTGTCATGCTCCCCTTTCGTTATGCCGTTAGTTGATCTGCATACAACCCGTTCCAAAAACAAAGATGAAGCTCAGGTTTTCAGCACCCAACATCCATCATACAGACGGCTGTAGCTTTCCTAATGAAAATGTTCTCTTCTCTGGTGCTCGTCAGACGTAATGCACGCCCCAGACAAAGATTGAGGAAACAGTTGAATGACGCATCGCGCTACCGCAGTAATTTGTCGCTTCCTAGGTTCCCATGCCCGCGCTGACAAAACAAAGACACGGACACAGAGACACTGAAAGACAAACGAAGACGCGGAAAAAAAAAAGAAAAGAAAGTAAAAGAAAAGTAAAGGAGAAGATAGAATACCTTATTAATGGAAGACATTGAATGAGACTCGAAGAAAGAGAGAGAAACAAAGATCGTAAAGGAACTAGATGGTTTCAGTTTTACAAGAGAAACAAGAAGGCGATGGTAAATTTGATGTGTCCTGCAAAGATGAAAGTGATGAGGACACGTGAATTTTGCCCCAGAAAGCAGAGAAAGAAAACGCCCGTTAAAATTATGAGTATATTCTTTTATAATTTCCTAAAATTAGTAATGAAACGTTACTCCTTACTCGTGTTCTATTTGAATTCAGTAAGCACTCGGTTGGATTTTCGTATCCTACCTAAAGAGTCAAAATATAAGTTCATGTGTGGGTGGTGGGGCGCTTGTGGGGGGAAGGGGGATGGCACGCTTAAATACTAATTTCTTCACTTATAAATTAAAGGAACATTAATAATGCTAATACATATATAGAAACAGAAAGCCACGTAACAGGAAAGCAGGCTTTATGACGTGTGCTCGGAACGTGTTTAATATGTGGGACGCTTCTCTACTTTGTGATGCGGTATTGCATTATGTTTAATTTACTCGCTGAATTATACTTTTTTTTTCATTTCTGGTTTGAAGTCATTAAATGTTTGATTTCACTTTTTTATCTCTTATTTTCTGTATGAGTACAGTAAATATTTGATATCTCTTTAACGTTTCAGACACTTCGCTACGCTAAACTTCGTTTGCCTGTAATAAGTGACTGTGCTAATGAACTTCCGATTGCACAGCAGTAGGGGAATTTATGGCTATCTGAACCCCTGTCATTTCCTCAAGAATGTTGCTGCTTTATGCGGTTAGGAAATTCGACTGTCTGTATTAATTATGTAGACGTATCAGAAGGAATTGACCTTAACAAAAGTTAGTAATATATTTGAAATTTAGAAAACAAAGTGAGATATATGTACATATTAACCCTTTAAAGACGAAGCGTATCTGTTTTATATAAGGACTCAGTGCGTACCGCGCTGTAAACAATCTCCACTTCGGTTATAAAAACCAGTCTCTTAATGTTTTATAAGGTAAAAGTTGCTGTTTGTTCTGAGATCCGCACAAAACACATAAACGCAATGTGGGCACCACGTAGAATTTTTTAATGTTAAACCTGGTGGTATGTAAAGTTACCGCTAGGCTTTAAAAGGTTAATACATGTACAGTGACTTAGGTTCGTCCTTTACGTTAAGTGGTCTCGTTTGCCGTGTTCAGTAGGATTAATTAGTAACGAATTTGCAGGTAATTTTCGAGTCGCTGTATTCACGACTGGGCGGAAACCCAACTATAAATACGCATAATCAATTATCTTCGTTTTATTCTTTTAACACAGCGGACAGTTATTGATCGCTTCTAGTTCATTGAACATCTTGACGCCAAAAGATAAATCAAATGCTAAATTAATGACGCCGTGTCAGATACGGATATGTAGGTGAAAAAGAAACAATTGTACCTGCACACAGTCAAAAATAAGTTCCTCTCTTTTTCCATATTTAAAATTACGGCAGCGAAGGGAATAAATCAATAACAAAACGTGAATGAAAGTTATAAATTTGTAGAGGTTTGTGTAACAATTTTAGATTAATTCTTTATTTACCAAATCCTTGATGTTGTACAGACTTTGTGAGTTGCTTGTGGGGAATCCTCATTTACCCGTTTAGAGTCTAGCTGTTCCTGTATACCACTGGATTTAGCGCTAAAATACTGCCTTTTTCATTACACAGTTTATTCGTTTGTTCCGTATATTTCTTACAGAAAACAAAGATTATGCCACTATGCAACGTTCGCGTATAGGCCTTTATAATAATATAGGCGCACTGTGCTCTGCATGATGTACGAATTCAGTATTTATATATAATGCAAATTAATTTGGTCCTAGAAGGTTTTAACTCGATTATGTAACTCGAATGAGCTTATTAATGTGTCATATTAGATTTATCTTTGAATGCTTCGTTGGTCTGCAATCTATCGATGTTAATTAATCGATTTGTTAACACGGGTCAAAGGGCTGACAGTTTGCAAAACCTCGAATTCCATGACATGAAGAATCCGAATTAAGACTTTCGACCCTTAAAAACGTGGGTGCCTTTTGATTGTGCTTGCTTAACCTTTTAAAGCCTAGCGGTAACTTTACATACGACCAAGTTTAACATTAAAAAATTCTACGTGGCGCACACACTGCATTTATGTGTTTTGTACGGATCTCAGAACAAACGGCAACTTTTGCCTTACAAAACATTAAGAGACTGGTTTTTATAACCGAAGTGGAGAGTGTTTACAGCGCGGTACATACTGAGTCCTTATATAAAAGAGATACGCTTCGTCTTTAAAGGGTTAATTTAAAGTGTCTATTACCGTGCGCATTTTTCCACAGTCTGTGTTCCGTTCCCAGTAACTGAGCTTACGTTCCCACGGCAGGTGGTAGTGTCTATAACAAAAGAGGTAGAAAATGACACTGTTCGTACCAACTTTATCGAAAACCGATTATTTCGTACTGTAAAGTCCGTATTTGCATTAAGGAAAGGCGGGCGTATGAGCATGCATTTGCGGATCGCTAATATTTTTGTACTGAAGCCACAGAAAGAGAAGTTCGATGGACGATGTTAATGCCGGAACACAAGGCTTTTGCCTTTTCTGCCTAATTTGCAGTATCCTGCACCCATCTTCGGCATATGACAGCCAGAAGTGCGAGTCGCTAGCCAGAGTTATCGCTGATCATCATGGTCAGCATTATTCTGACCAAAATGGCTGTAAGACTAGAGGCGAAATGGTGGACGTACGTTGGAGGTGGGGAGCGAGACAGCTGGTGAGAGACCATGAGGAGGCCGATTCGCGGGGCATCTTTCCGTGGCCTGATTATAGTTAAGTAAAATAGTTTCATTTTCATAACATCTATAGGACACTTAGAAAATGAGGGTGATTCTATTAAGCTTCATATTAATCATGCCAGTGATGCTAAACTTCATAAAAAGTTTTTGCGTTGTTCACCCTCCACGTCTTTCTCGCACTGGAGGTGCAGAATTTCCACATTTAGAGTCCGAATAGCCGTAAGACTTAGGCTTCTTATCTCCAATTCCGAATACGGTGAGAGTAGTTCTATGGTTTTTCTGAGTCTATCCATCAAAATGAGGGGATATTACGGCCAACTTGGCTAATAATGCTTCGTTCCATGTCTTTAGCAATTCGTTACTCACTAATTATCTAATCATTGGGTCCTATTTACTCTGAGCTACCGATAATGTCATTAAATGTAAATAAATACGAGAGTTTAGGAACTCGACGGATATTAGACAAAATCTTTAAGGAAGTAACTGACAGCAAGTCTTCACCTAGTCAAGAGATTCATCACATTTTATGGAACGCGAAGGTTCATTACCGCGTTCACAAGCCCCCGCCACCTGTCCCCTATCCTGAGCCAGTTCAATTCAGTCCATGGCTCCCCATCCCACTTCTTGAAGATCCATTTTAATATTATCCTTCCATCTACGCCTTGGTCTCCCAAGTGGTCGCAGTACACATTCACGATTCGTATGTTGTTCAGACGTTTTGTTCGTCTTGCAGCAAAGTGCTGTAAATAATTACAAACTGGTGGGATATCAGACGGCTCCAAGCGATGGTGATTCTCACCTGCGTATATTACACCACTTCTAACTCTAAGGACAGTGTGCTTGGAAATGTCAACTTGTGGTAAAACACAGTTAGCTTGAGTGTAATTACTGAATAGCCAAAATACATAACATGCATGTTTTATGACAAGATTAACACACTGTCCTAACAGCTATTGTAAAACTTAAGAAACTGACGAAGCTGACGAAGAATCTCAGACAAACGCAGGAATTATTAGTGCGGCGGGTAGTTCACATTTGCTCTGTAAGGGCATCAGGGTAAGGAATCTGTGAATAATGTCTCACCCCCCCCCCCTTGCCTGTCAGTATTATGAATTCTTCGTACTGCAACCAGATTTTATCCCGTTGCTGTTATAAGGAATTCCAATATTAAGAATTCCGTATATCTCTAAATATCAATATCGGATATTCGAAATCGATGTCACAATCTGGCAGGCATCAGTGACAGGTCAACTGCCTTTTCTGTGTTCTTCTTTCTCAGTGTCACAGCTTGTCTCGTGACTTGCTGTGCCTGCTTCTTCCTGTGATTTATCTCTCTGCCTCTTTCTAGAGTTGTTACGTCTTGGGTCTAGCAGATCCCAGTGGCCGTGCGGTCTAAGGCGTGGGTCTGCGGCCGATCGCTTGCTGGGATTGAGGGTTCGAATCCCGCCGGAGGCATGGATGTCTTTTTCTTTTGAGTGTTGTGTGTTGTCAGGTAGAGGTCTCTGCGTCGGGATGATAACTCGTCCAGAAAAGTGCTGTCGAGTGTGGTGGATGTGAGTGTGATATTGAAGCCTCGATAATGAAGGGACCCTGGCCCACTGAGGGCTGTTGCGCCATGGAATGCAATTCGTCTTGGGTCGTACTGTAATATTTGGTTTATTGTGCTCACGTTAAGTTACACAGACAATTGTCTTACTATATCAAAAGTGGCTAGTTTTCTTGTGTTTACTTGCTTTGCCATTTGTCTGATTCGCCCCGTCAGTATATATAATAAACTTCGTTTCAGATGCTTAAATTATGTTGTCTTTGTGTTATGAGGTGTATCTGACATCAGCACAAGAAGACAAAATGCCTTTTCATAAAATATTATTTTGACAGTGTATAGAATGGTCTGATTTAATGTTCTTGTAAATGCATCTCACATTAATTTAGAGCTGAGCGATTACATTACTGACCATATCAAATGTTTGTATTTTAGTTAAACTGTTCTGTAGCAAGGGAAGATTAAACAATATAATTTTAAAATATTTGTTGTGTATTGGGAATAATTTTTCACGCATGTTCAGTAGCAGAGCTCGACAACATTTGTACATCGTTAGACGCGTATATAATAATTTGAATCTCGGACGAGATTTGTTGTACAGTGCGTACTGCAGCGCTTTCCCAGGGGTAAAGCGGCCGGGGAATGAATTTGACCACTCACCTCCATCTAGTGTCGAGGTTAAGAATAAATGGAGCAATACCTCTGCTCTTCCTGTATGCCTTCAGGGCGTGGACAGAGACAACTTAACGTTCTTTAACCATTTAAAGACGAAGCGTGTCTGTTTTATGTAAGGACTCAATGCGTACCGCGCTGTAAACACTTTCCACTTCGGTTATAAAAAACAGTCTCTTAATGTTTTATAAGGCAAAAGTTGCTGTTTGTTCTGAGATCCGTACAAAACACATAAACGCAATGTGGGCACCACGTAGAATTTTTTAATGTTAAACCTGGTGGTACGTAAAGTTACCGCTAGGCTTTAAAAGGTTAATCTTGGACGCGGTAACGGATGTCTATTCAATCTCGTTTTTAGTTGACACGCCACATATCATATTACCTTCTATCATCATCATCAATCAATGTCTCATTCAGTACCCCTGAGTTTTCAGATGTGCTGTACAAATTCGCGTGTTTCGTTATTTGGCCGTTTCTAACCAACGGATTTCTTGAATGTAATTGCTTAGTTGTGGTAATATTTGTGATATGTAACTGTGTGTAATTTCATATGTTCAGCTAAAATTGTCCACGCCCTCTTGGTACTACGGGAAGGAATGTAGGCCTGTCTATAAATCAGGCGGGCACTTTGGTTGAACATTTCATGAAAGTAACTACCAAAAATGTACAAAATGTGATGGCCCATCATTGAATGATACATTTCGCTGTAATTTAAAAAGCCCTTTTGACCCTCAAATTTATATTATGCATGATGATAAATTAAAAATGCGAGGCAATATGATCTGTTACAGTATGGCGTTTAAATCAAATTTTATAAACCTCTTTCCACTGACTCCGTAATTATGAAAAAAGAAGTGAGCTCACTGACAGATACTCACTGTTACGGTGTCGGATTTGTATATTTCCTTATGAAAGAAAACGGGTTTCCGTATGCCATAATGATACTGAAATTTCTCCGTCCTCTAAAAGTTCCACAATAGGTACGTTTAGACTGCAAAAAGAAATAGTCTGACATGGTTAACCCTTTAAAGAGGAAGCGTATCTGTTTTATATAACGACTCAGTGCGTACCGCGCTGTAAGCACTCTACACTTCGGTTATAAAAACCGGTCTCTTAATGTTTTATAAGGCAAAAGTTGCTGTTTATTCTGAGATCCGTACAAAACACATAAACGGAATGTGGGCACCACGTAGAATTTTTTAATGTTAAACCTGGTGGTACGTAAAGTTACCGCTAGGCTTTAAAAGGTTAAGGGCACAGCCTTCGTACGGCGATTCGAAAAATATTTCATAAAAATTTGAGGTCCTTAATTTCAAGGTGGAGCTCATATTTGAATGCGTATGATAATCAACATACCACCTAGCAGCAATTTCGTTCTTGTAACAAGGCAGCTGTTAATAATTTTGAAACAAATCAAGAGTGTGTATGTTTAATAAAAACCTGGACCACAATGCTTTTTAACGCATGTGCTTGTCAGCTCTTTTTTTTTCTGGGGGGAGGTGGGGGTGGCGACAAATGACTGTACACAAACAAGCCCCTGCATTTGTTTGGTGGGCTATTAATTATACAGAGTCATGGGCGAACACTGACTGACTCCATCTTGATAGATGTGACTCATACGCTTACGGTTAGGCAACCTGTAACGTATTTTTTTAATCCACGCATACAAATATTTACTTTAACAGAATTAATATGCTGGTAAACGTTTTTGTTGACACGGTTGGCCGTTTATGGGGCAGTCTTTTATGCTGTATTGTACAGTATCCACAAAAATGTTGGGCTATATAATCACGAGAATTTATGTTCTTAATATTCACATTGTTATACTACATTCTGCGTACATCCTTGTTTTTATTTCACATTTAAATTTATTAGTTACATATGTAATTGTTTGACACACAGGATTATTCATTTCATTGTTTGACGAAGCTAATATGCTGAAATTCTCACCCGCTATTGTAGAGCTTTATTATATTGTGTCCCTAAAGTGTCCATTCGGAAGTGTAAAAAATCAGATAAATCGTGTAACTTAACCTGCGTAGCTTCAAATGTGTTCTAAATAACAAAAGTAAAAAGGGGACGCTTGTCTTTGTAAGTCACAGCTTTGTATTGTCTGTGTTGAAACTTATAACGAATACTTAAGTTTAAAGTAATTAGCGCAAAGGAACATTAAATGAAACTGAGTGTAACATTATTATGAATTTGCTGTACAGGATTCTATTTCGCCACTTTTGAACCTGAGCATCAGAGATTTGACTTTTAAAACATTCACCACGGGCTAGCTGAAATGCTACCTTGTTCTTGCTAGAAGATACCATAAAGCTCCAAAGTCTATATTATAATGAGACCAAATTGTCTATTAATCTAATTCACGAAAGTTTGCTTACGAACGTCCTTTATGCCTCCCGCTCGGAGCTGTTCAAAAGCATCTCGCTTATCTCTCTCTGTCTCTCTCTCTCTGTCCCCCCACTTTTTTTATAATCCTATCTTTACGAAATGCAGACCAAACAATAATCCACTTCTCATTATATTCGATAATGCGTTTGTTCCTTCGTTCATTCCTAAAGGCCTTGAATTATCACTTTACACTTGCAGTAAAACTGTCTTCTTGCTCGACTCCTATCTGATAAACATCTCGCTGCAGCTTGACAGAAAGATTACTGTTTTTGTGGATTAGCACCGTGAATATACTGGATATAGGTAACGATTTTGTGTACTTAGTCTTTCTTTATTAATCTTATTAAAGTGTACAGATTCAGGCACAGAGTGCTTCGTAATCTTGTACTCAAAGTAAAAAGAGAAAAAATGTAACGAATATATTGTATATAACCGGTTATTATTTCATTTACGTCACGTTTTAGGGTTGAGGGTCTCTGGTGGCCAATGACAAAACTGATGTAAGTAAACAAGAAGCAGTGGAACTCCTGGAATAAGTTAGTGAAGATATAAACTCTGTTAGATAAGTAAAAGATGTGAAGTTTGATGAAACTTCGGGTAACATAGCTTCAGTAAAAGGTGTGAGATGTGACGAAACTTTGGGTAAAAAGAACTTGGGTAAAAAGCTTGAGATTTAATGAGACCGGGTAACATAATGTAAGTAAAAGACGTGAAGTCAGATGTACCTTCGCGTAATAGAGCTTCAGGTAACGGATGGTAAATAATCTACTCACTAGAGCACGGTCAGTCTTGATAACTCAAGAGACATGTATATTATCATTACATTTCCCATATTTTATAACAATCGAATTTTCGTTGTCATGTTCACAAGAACCAACCACTGGTCTTCGTGCTGAGTTAGGTAAATGTATTGCACACGTACATACCTTATGTACAAAATCCATTTCACTCCGATTTCAACTTCCCAAGTGGTCTGTTAACGTCAGACTTTCCTGTTAAATACCTACGTGTATGCAAAACACTTTAAACACCAACAAATGCACAAAGAGTTTTTTCCGTCAATTATAACACACTCCTACATGTTTCGACCCTGCTGCGGCGCAGTGCACAGTCAACAGCACATTCTCGCTTAACTGTATAGTGCAACCTAGTGTAACGACAACGGAAGGTTTCTCCATGAAGATGACCCAGCAGGGTCGAAACATGTAGGAGTGTGTTATAATTGACGAAAGAAACTCTTTGTGCATTCGTTGGTGTTTAAAGTTTTTTGTATAATATAGTGCACGGACATGGAACACATTAAACCTACGTGTATATCTCATTGTTCATGGTATCTACCTGTGTCGCCCATGTTATCTTACCCCGTTTGGTCACCCTACTAATATGTGGTCACAGTATAAATTATGTTGTCTGTCAGTTTGAAATTTTCTCGCCCAGGTATAAATTGGGTCGGGATAGCGCAGTTGGTATAGTGATCAGGCTGGAGTCTAGACAAACAAGGAATTCTATACCCGGTAGGAAAACTTCATTTCTTTCATCTCCAGAGCGTCTAGACACGCTCTGAGGTCTACCCAGCCTTCTCTTCAGTGGATAAAGGAGACACTTTACCGTGGACGGTGTGGCCGGAGCGTGAAGCTGACAACTGAGGTTGAGGTTAGAGGAACTATAGCTCTACACCAGTATCTACCTCCATGGTATGACGAGGGACAACTTTAATGTTCTTTTTACCTATGAGTTAGAAATATATATTTTTCTCGCCGCACGTTCTCAAACACTATATACGTTGCTCTTCCCACAGTTCTTTATGATATAGTGCTTACAATTCATATCACTTGCTTTTTTCATTCTAAAACACCCTCATTTTGTGCTCTTCCTGCAATCCTTTAAAGTGTTCTGGTTACTACGTGTACCGTGAGCTGTAAAATTAACAAACGCAGTATTCAGTCCAGAATATACTTGTGGGTTTCACAGGATTCTCGGAATAAACAGCAATTACTTCCCTAAATAACACTAAGCCACTCGAATCTTTAATTGGGTCACTGTGTTTATTGTTGGGTAGGAACTAAATGTTAATTTCTATCTAAATTACTTTGTACCTAAAAATATTGTTAGTACCAGAGCCCAGTTTCACACCCACTGAAAATCTTAACAACAACCAAAATGTACAAAAATCGGCTGAAAGACTTTTTTTTTTTACTAAGCGGATGATTGGTTGTTGGTTAATTAATTAGGTTATTATTTGTTTGGTTGTTCGGTTGATCAGTTGGTTATGTCTCTAGTTAGTTAATCGATTCACTTTTGTTTATTGTTTATTTAGTTGTTTCGTTTGTTAATTGATTAGCTGCTTATTTCTTTATCTGGTTAATTACGTCATTATTTCTTCAGTTTTTTAATTGATTAGTTTGATATTTCATTATTTGGTTAACTTACTGGTTTGTTATTTAATTAACTGGGTAATTTATTAGTTATTTCTTTAGTTGTTTGATTGATTGATCTGTCGATTAGTGACAGTATGCTCTCACAATTTCATCACAGGATGTCATGCCTACAGTAAGATGAGTATTTATGTTCGTTAAGAACCTTTATATCCTACGTTTGAAGAGTGGCATTTTAGCTTGTGTGTGCTTCGGAAGCGGTAAGATTTATAGCATTCTGAAATGGCTACTGTCGTGCGAACATTCCCTAATGAACCCGTTACATTCATCCAACACGCGACGGTTAGTTCAGCAAACAATCCGGCACGCGAGTTATTTTTTTTTTCCGAAACACCCTATGAATCTCCATTGCCCTGCACCATGTAGTTCGTAACATGTAAGTAATTCAGGTGCGGTTAGTAAAATCCCACTTGTTACATACGAAGTTTAGAAACCTGGGCTGAATACAAGTTTGATTACTTTAGCAAAGAACAGTTAACAGTTTCTAAGTTTATTAATATGGCCAACCTAGTGTGGTTTTATAAATAACTGTCTGGAGTGGTTTCCTTAAATTAGGAAGACAATTAACCTGAAATATATTTAAAAATTTCATGCGTACCATACAGTAAACACAGTCCGTCTTGGCTGTAAAGAAACTATGAATTGTGCACTCCGTTACGTAGTATACACACTTCACTGAGGCTTCTTTTACTTTCTAAATATCGCACGGTTTCATGGTATACGCGTAAATGTAATTTTATTTACGCCCTTGAAATATGTGCGTCCTTCCCTGCAGCGACTTCTACGAAACTCTTGACTTGCTAAAGACTGTTTGTACCGATCTCTTATATCGAATTTTAACCAAATCCGACGATAAGTGTCTAGTAATGTACTGAAGTAAATTTCTTTACTCCCCTATGTAAAGTGTGGCTTTCACACCGCCGCTATTACGTCATGCTCGACAACATTTTGTAAAGATTTCCTATGCCGAGTAACGTAAATGAAATATATTCGTAGCAGGTCTCAGAAACACCACTGTGAGAACCTCACATTTCGCATTATACATGAAAACTGATGGGCCGGGATAGTGCAGTCGGTATAGCGACTCGCTACGGGCTGAACGGTCCGGGGATCGAATCCCGGTTGGGGCGAGATTTCCCGCAGCCGTCCAGACCGGCCCTGGGGCCCACCCGGCCTCCTGTACAATGGGTGCCGGGTATCTTTCCCGGGGTTAAAGCGGTCGGGGCGTGGGGCTAGCCACCCCATACCCTGCTCGTGCCGAGGCTCACGAACGGGTAGAGCTATACCTCTACTCCCCCTCTTGGGCCCTCAGGGCCTGTTATAGGGTGAGCCTTTACCTTTACCTTACATGAAAACAGTAAACAGTCCGTAGAGGTTCAGTGCCGCAATGAATCGTCTTTTTGAATGATTGCATCTTCTAGGCGCAGACTGTATTGTGGACGTTTCGGAGGTCTTAACTAACTCCAGCTTCACTTTCGGCAGTAAAAGTGGTAAATATAGAATGTCGTCACTCATTATTCAAAGTAACAATGTAATTAATGGAAATAATCATTGTTGTAATTTATTCTCAAATCAGGCTTATGAAGACGAAAGGATACGATTTCGAGCACATTTTCTGCTTGACAGTTGACTTCACGGCGCTGAGTGTAGAGAATTATATTTTCTGTATGTGATGACGCGTATTCTGATATAAATTTACTGATGCTTTAAAGATGGAGACGATGTGTTTCTCCGAAACGTCGGTAAGTTTCCACCAGAATACACGACGCCACACTTCAGAAGGCAGTATGATTTATATCTGACATTCTTTACAGCCTCGCCGCGGCGTGGATGTAAGTCCTGTAAATTTCAGGATTGTATTTTGTATTAGACCGCAGCGTCTATTGGGTAAATCGCTTTGTGCATTACATAAGCCAAAAATAAGGATTTTGTGTGACATTTGTTTTTTTTTTATATATAAGAAAAATTTAAGAGGAGGGTAAGTTCCGGGAGTGCCTGCTGCCGATTGGTATAGAGTTCTGGATGTTTCATTTTGCTTTCTAAATTAATTAAAATTAGAATATTTTTTTACATGGCCCGACAGCCCTTAGTGGGCCAGGGCCCCCTCATTGTCGAGACACACCACACTCGATAGAACTCCTCTAGAAGAGTGATCAGCCCGACGCAGAGGCCTGTGCCTAAAAACACGCAACACTCACAAGACAGCCATCTAAACCCCCGTCGGGATTCGAACCCGCAATCCCATCAAACGCGCGGCCGCAGATCCACACCTTATACCCTGCGGCCACGGGATCGGCAAAATTTGGAATACAGGGAACTACAATTTTTTTGTCTTGTCTTGTATGGGTTTAAAACATGGACCGTCATCTTTGTGAATGATAATTTATTACTATTTGTTAATTGGTTAAATGTTTTCTTTGAACTTCTAATTATTTTCTGGTGTAACTTAGACATACAGGTTTCCTCTTTATGGAATGAAACGTCTGCGCCACGTATTAGCCCGCTAACATAAATATAAGCACAAAGAGAGAAAGAGAGAGAGAGAGAACTTCTCACTGTCGATTAAATTCAGTTAAAATACACAAACATACATGTTGTAGTCTTGCAGTAGAAACGTCAGACGCCTGAAGACAGCGGAGAAAAGAGAGAAAGTTGTCACGAAGTTAATTTCCTTATGTTGTTAGTGGGGAAGAATATGCATTTTACTGAAGCGGTGGAGAAAGCATGTCCGGAAGTGGAAGAGAGGTAACAGTTGCTGTCATGAATACAAAGAAGCAGGAAATTGTTAATGAAATTCGTGTTTTTGTTACTGTGGTAATCGGCGAATTCCGTTACCATGAACCTCCCACGTAGATAAGCATTATGATTTATGATAATGATACGTAAACAAAGTCCAACGTGATATAAATATGTGAGGTTTGATGTTGTCAGGGTGGTGCCATCTTTCGGGGATATGACACCGTATAGATTGGTAAATAACTACCAACGTTTCAGAGACGTTTACTTCCACTATCATCAGGTTCCTTCCAAAAGTTGGTACCCACTACCTTAACCCGAACGAACAGAACCAAAATTTTTACGTCTGTATAAAAATTCCGTATCTTATTGGCCTTTGAAGAATGTGCATGTTTGAAACAAAAGAATGCGCATGTCTATTCACTCTCGATAATGTTTTAATTTGTCCAACACAGATATGAAGTATACCTAATCTGTTGCCCGGGTTTCGAATCGGACATTTTCCAAACGCGACGCATGTTCTGGACGCAATTTGATGCGTAAATAAATGCATACACGTCGTTGAGCAATATTCAGGTGTTCAGCCACGCATGCAATTTCGATGCTAATAACATCGCAGTGAAGTTCGTATAATATCATTATTATTGGCAATATGTATGAACTCGGCTACCTTAAATAACTGAATATATTGCATGGTATGTCCGTTTCAGTTTATACCTTGCTTCTCTGTGAAACTATATGAACAGTGTGTTTGCTTTTGTGATATTTGTTTCGTGTGCAATTAGGCCTATGGCAAATCCGATAAGAACTGCAGCATTGCAAATTTGTGTTCACATACATCGTATATATACATAGAGAGGGAAATCGTATCCAGCGTCACGTTTGTAAAAGTTGTTAACCTTCAGTTAAGTATGCAATGTCAGAACTTGTCAAATCGCGTTAATTTTTAGGCGGATTTGCAAAGTTGTGGAAAGCGACTGTTAGCTTCGTAATGTTTGTCCGTCCGTCCGTCACTGTGTGTCTCTTAACCTTTTAAAGCCTAGCGGTAACTTCACGTACTACCAGGTTTAACATTAAAAAATTCTACGTGGTGCCCACATTGCGTTTATGTGTTTTGTACGCATCTCAGAACAAAGAGCACCTTTTGCCTTATAAAAAACATTAAGAGATTGCTTTTTATAACCGAAGTGGAAAGTGTTTACAGCGCGGTACGCACTGAGTCCTTATATAAAACAGATACGCTTCGTCTTTAAAGGGTTAATCACTCACTCTCTTCCTTGCAGCGTGTTACACGCACATTTCCTATCTTGTTAGAAGTTCATTTATCTGTGCGTTTATCTGTATATATATGTGTTGAAAAAGTTTTGCTTCCTTTTCTTTGAAGAGCTAATGTGTGGTATTTTATAAAGCAGATTTTTGAAGTTTATTTTATGATGCGGCAGTGTTAGTACCTAACAGTATGAAACATTAATGGCAGGATGAGTGGAGGTTTGTGAATTGAAAGGGAATTTGAAAGAAACAGTCATGGCCGAATCGAGACCCTGTTACTGCATTTATTTGGAGAGACTGAAGAAAATCACGGCCTCAATCCGAATACCTGGTGTCCTGACGAAATTGAAACCACTAAAATACGGTATAAAAATTTAAAGCGCCACCGCTATACCTTGGTGGTGGAAAATGGTTGAAAAATACAGACTCCATTTTCGTACACATTTTTAAGCAAATGAGAACAACTGAAATAAATTCGGTAACGCAAATGACTGTTGTAAATTTCTAATCACCGACTCAACAAAATCAGTTCGTCCCAGTCCAACAGGCTACTCTATTTTCCAAGCTTCGAATACAATGGATTTCTAAATTAATTATAACGCTGAGTGTACTAAACTCCCTTGATCTCTATAATACTGCCTGATTGTATACAGGAACACCGTGAAATACCTTGATCAGTAGTGGGCTGTGGGATTCGGTTCTGAGCTCAGATGCTGGAAGGCACAATGCTAGTGTGCGTGGGACATTATTCAACTGCAGCGTATAAGACAGATCCAAGCCGCAGAGTGTAAATATTGCTGAATCAAAAAAAAAAACATGCTAGAAGATACAAAATTTAATCAGGAAACCTGAATGGAATAGGCGGCTTTGTAAATACAGCCGTGGTTGGAAAAGTAATATCAAATCGGATCGTACATGTTAGAATGCGTAGATGGGACCGGATAACTACGTGCTGATAAGGTGCATCGTAATTCCATTACTGCTTACCATACGATTACACAGTTACCAGTCCTCCGGGTAACTCTTCCATGACCTGTAAAATCAGAACAGAAAATCTTCAGTTAACTTGTACTGTCCTTTATACACTTTTGTCTCACCAATTTCCAGTCATACTGACTCTAAAGTACAATTAACAGCTGCATCAGTCATTTAACTTCAAATTCAGATGCCTGCGCTAGCCGTCTTCATCCTTACGACGTCACCATTATACTTTACTGTAAATTACAATCAAACGCCGTCGGAGTTACTTCGAATTGCTGTTTACTGACAACACGTCGCTCTGAAAGGCCTATGAATCTTGCATCGGTTTTCGTACTCCCAAATTCTCGCCACATCACATCTGAAATGTAGTCAACTGGCGTAGTTGTTATGGGCGCACGAATTTCCCTATATACTTCAATTTGAAGTGTCACCCACTGGCGTAATATTTCCAGGGTTCACCAGTTTAACAGTGTACTTCAGTGTGAAGTGCAGTAAAGTGCCGTAGCTGTTTTAGGGCTCACGAATTTCCCACTATTCTTCAGTTTGAAGTGTCACCCACTGGCCTAGTTTTTTAGGGTTCATTTCAAGTGCCAACACCTGCCGTACCTTTTTCAGGATTCACCAGTTTCCTACTATATTTCACTTTGAAGTTCCATCACCCACCGTAACTCTTTTAAGGTTCATCATTTTCCCCCTGTACTTCAGTTTGAAATGTCACCCACTGGCGTAGTTTTTTCAGGGTTTACCAGTTCGCCACTGTACTTCACTTTGAAGTGCAGTAAAGTGCCATAGCTGTTTCAGGGCTCACCAGTTTCCAATAGTATTTCAGTTTCAAGTGCCATGAAGTTCCTTAGCTGTTTTAGGGCTCACCAGTTTCCAACAGTATTTGAGTTTGAAGTGCCATGAAGTTCCTTAGCTGTTTCAGGGCTCACCAGTTTCCAATATTATTTCAGTTTCAAGTGCCATGAAGTTCCTTAGCCGTTTTAGGGCTCACCAGTTTCCAATAGTATTTCAGTTTCAAGTTCCATGAAGTTCTTTAGCCGTTTCAGGGCTCACCAGTTTCCAACAGTATTTGAGTTTGAAGTGCCATGAAGTTCCTTAGCTGTTTCAGGGCTCACCAGTTTCCAATATTATTTCGGTTTCAAGTGCCGTGAAGTTCCTTAGCCGTTTTAGGGCTCACCAGTTTCCAATAGTATTTCAGTTTGCAGTGCCATGAAGTTCCTTAGCTGTTTTATGGCTCACCAGTTTCCAATAGTATTTGAGTTTGAAGCGCCATGAAGTTCCTTAGCTGTTTTAGGGCTCACCAGTTTCCAATATTATTTCAGTTTCAAGTACCATGAAGTTCTTTAGCCGTTTTAGGGCTCACCAGTTTCCAATAGTATTTGAGTTTGAAGTGCCGTGAAGTTCCTTAGCTGTTTTATGGCTCACCAGTTTCCAATAGTATTTGAGTTTGAAGTGCCATGAAGTTCCTTAGCTGTTTTATGGCTCACCAGTTTCCAACAGTATTTCAGTTTGAAGTGCCATCAAGTGCCGTACATGTTTTAAAGTTTTACCAGTTGTCCACTACTTCACTTTTCAATACCATCAAATGCAGTAGATGTTCAGGGTCCTCATGTGCGCACCACACCTTACACTACAAATCTTGTATTTGGCCGCTCTCCGAGAACGGTTACGTGTGATGATAGAATTGAAGTATTTCAAGAGCCGTTGAAGCCTTATGTATATGTACAATTAAAATGTTTAACAAGGGACTTACATTAATCTAGCTTCCAGGCTTACATTTACCCCTCTCTATTAGGTACTGTAATTGTGTAAGCTTAAACGGTGACACAAGGTTTATGTTGTGTTGCATTTACGTGGGGTATCGACAGAGCAGAGGAAAGCTTTTGTCTGTGTATTGGAATCAGTACGAACGTGTTAGTACATAGAGGCATGTGATACTGAAACCTCTTGTTTGAATGACTCTTGTATTGAAAACAGTGGGTTGAAAATTCAACGTACCTGTCTGTATCAAAAATATGAACCTGCAGAATTACTGTAGGAACATTTCGTAATAGAAATATAGCATACAAGTTCCTGAGTTTATTGCGTGACGTTCTACAAAGTGGACGTTGCGAGCGCATGTAGTGGAGATCGTGTTGTTACGACCAAATTGTTCATCTCTAAAACTACTGAAGAGATTTGTATTAATTTTGTTATCGGAGTATCTGCTGTGAATTTAATTTTGATTCGTCCGGTAACACATTCTATATTACGCTTAAATCGGATTTTATATCAATTTCCCCCAAAACACCTCCCGTACGAAAGTACATAGAAAATTATACACAGATTTCATTAGAATAAACAAGTTTTTAATGCCCAAATAAGTTCACAAATATACATAATGAAACAGGGGAAAAATAATTTCTAGCTGTGTGCAGTGTGATAGGCCCGTGATAAAATGATTAGCTTTGTTACAGTAGCTTTGTATCTGCATTGAAAGGTTTGATGATGACACTTATGTTTTGCCCCGTGGGGCATTATGGGATCTCGTGAAGCTATGTTTAAACAGATTAACCACAACTTACACGTGTTTAATAGAGCACGCCTTTCCGATGTGCGTTCACTGCTGCTGTGCATGCCTGAACAACTGTAATTCTTATTTATTTGTTTAATTAATTAATTTATTTATTACGGAAAAATTATATGAAATACGAACACTAATATATTTCATCGAAAGAATTTCCCATCATATTGAAATCAGGTAACGTGTAAGTGGGCATAACTAAGAACAGGAATTCGTTTTCGAAAATTCATTTGAAACGCCTGCCAACTTGGATGAGATTTTTACGATTTTCTCTTTATTACTGTAAGTAAACTTCAGAATTACGCTGGAACTAGTCTTGTTGCTCGTTATACGATGGACTGCCATAATATTCGCCACTACTCCACACCCATTTTCATCTTTGGTGTCTTTATTAACCAGCTTTCATTTCATTTGAATTCTGCCATCCGGTGTTCCTTGTTGTATTACATTCTTCTAGCTCAACTGTTTCTTCAACCTCAGTCCGTACCTCATAGATAACACGTTCTGTCTCAGTCTTAAAAACTGTTTCTTCAGGCTCAGGGCGTACCGCACAGAGAGCACAGTCTCATCCTCTATTTAACCATGGCAGCCTGTGTGTATGAGGCACATATTCACACAAGATTCTTATATATATATATATATATGTGTGTGTGTGTGTATGAAAATAAGTGGTTAGGGCACACAATAGTTGTTAATTGCTCGCGGGGGGGGGGGGGTTGGGGGCGGTGAGACGTCCACTCCTTTTGCCCTATGTCAGCAGGTCACAATTCGCTGGATATGAAGTTTCACTGAGGTGCGTGTATACGATACGCATATACGTTTGTAGACCGGACGGGGCTGCCTACCCTGTCCTCTGTTCGTGCGTGTGATTGACCAGTGTTTGCAAAGTGTCTACGTGATCAAACACATCACCCTGACAACTTCAGCATGGCTTCAGCACTGAAGACACAGCTGGCACATCATTCCAACTTTCGGTACCAACCGACTGCACTACGGAATGTCAGAACCCAGAAGGAAACAACATTAGCGGGTACTTTGGGCAGCCTCTGAATAGACACGTTTTATTTCACTCCCCTCGCTTTAAAATTCAAAATAAGAGCCTTATTTGGTGCTGTTTTATTCATGCGTGTGAAATTTTAGGGTTTCACCTTTTGGGGATATCTAGAACGCTGTTTCCAAATCTTTGTTCCATGGACGAACCCCTAAAATGATTTTTCAAGTCCCCAGGGACGCCTGATTATGAAAATGTTTACAGTACAGAAAACGAAACAATTGGTAAGGCACGGAGATTATTCCGGTGTTGCCAGCTGCCGGACAAAAATTGCCGAGATGTTTTGTGGGATATTTGGAAGTTTTCGCCATATTTAAACACATAACGATGTTATGCAGAATCCTGGGTGGCAAACACTCATCAAGAATATAGCTTTCTCTGGTGTGACGGAATGTAGTGTGTTAAATAGACGCCAGCTGGCCGGCGTCGCATCTAAAAGAACGTCACTTTTTCACACGTGTTGAAACTATGATCTGTGCCGAACACATTTCATTCCTGTCTTCAGTGTTACTAAGTACACGTGGCGATTATAATAATGGCAACTCCTCGTAACGATAATTATAGCTGCCCGTCATAATGCCGCCGATCCCAGTGGCCGCGCGGTCTAAATCGTACTTCTGCGGCCGAGCGCTTGCTGGGATCGTGGGTTCGAATCCCACCGGGGGCATGGATGTTTGTGTCTTGTACATTGTTTGTATTGTCAGGTAGAGGTCTCTGCGACGGGCCGATCCCTCGTTCAGAGGAGTCCTACCGACTGTGGTGTGTGTCTGAGTATGATCAAGTGAAAATAAATAACCTCGACACCTGCTGTGAGTAGGTAGAAGAGGGAAGGACTACGAAACGGGTTGATCATAATGGTAATTGCTGGTTTTATAACAGATGCAGCTTTTGGCCTTAGTTTTATAATAGGATTAACGACGTGAACAGGATACGCTGCATGGAAGACTCGAAAGCATAATGTCGAAACGAAGACGGTTAATAAATAATGTCGCTCAGTAGTGATCACCATTTATGGGCACCGCGTTACATTTGTAGTGACGAATATTTGGTTACAGCACATTTATAAAATTAATGTGTTCATCACACAACCGAGCGAACTCATGTGTGTGTCCGAATAGCGTCAGACAAAGGGGAATAATTAATAATGTGTACATTACGCACATAGTACACATATTTGTATCATTTAACCACTGTCTGGGTGATTGATTCGGTGTTTGGTAGATCAGTAATGTTGATTCTGAGCATTCGTTGTACAACAATCTCCTCTGAAATTTCGGTATCTAATTAGCAATTAATTCTGCTTCATGCACCAGAAGACTGTGTTCTTTATCACAGAATTTGTGAGAAGCTCACGTGCACGCTGTAGCGTTTCTACAGCGTGTACACACAATAACAAAAGAGCATAGCCCTTTTTTCGTTCCTTTTGACAACGTATATGAAATACGCCGCTTTTCACTGAATCGTATAGCCAATTACAAAAATGACAAGTTTAGCATGCAGGGTTTTTTATTCTCCTTATGTTTTTGTTTGTTTGTGTCTCAACAGCAATATTGTGGGATTAGGCCGCCACATTTTTTAGGTTCCATGATCATACTCAGACACATCACACTCGGTAGGACTCTTTTGGACGAGTGATTAGTCCATCACAGAGACCTCTACCTGGCAACACACAACACTCACAAGAGACAAACATCGATGCCGCCGGTGGGATTCGAACCCACGATTCCAGCAAACGCTCGGCCGAAGGCCCACGCACTAAACCGTGCGGCTACTGGGATCGGCCCTTTATAGTTTTTTATTTGTATGTAAGAAATCAATAACTTACATACAGTTTGTTACGCAGTTCGAATTAATTACCTACTTAAATTAGAACGCACTTGTGTTTCCTAGTATGAAACACGACAGTCTCATGTTCTCACACATTATGCTCTGTTTTACTTCCTTTTTTGCCAGCATTCACTAAGCGAGTTTTGCTTTTTAAATACCTTTTTGAAACATGGTGGTTATGGTTTCTTTTCACAACTGTGACATGACGCAAAAACATACGCGCCCAGATTTGGGATCAAGTGAACTTATTATGTCATTGCTAGTGAATACGTTTTCATATACAACGTCAAAAATGTATTAACTTTATATTATTGAAACCGTGCATTTTCGTCACGGATTGACACATACCAGCCAATGCACTATTGAAATATATATTAACTTTTATAAATAAATCCCTCCATCGGTGACCCCCCACCCCTGAAGATTACGATTCGTTTCGTCGAAACATGTAGGGACTTATTTATAAAAGTATATATATGTTTTTCAATGGTGCATTGGCTGGTGTGTGTCAATCCATTCAAAAATACAATTTTTCCGACCACAGGCACTTGGTACAAAGCACGAATGTTTATCTCGCGGCCTCATAAACATTTATCCCTGGTAAGACGACAGGCTGTAGGTCCATTTACCAGACTTGGCTGATACACTGCGAGTATATCTTGAGCCAGTTCTTCACTTAGGGAACTGTTGGTAGGGTTTGCGCAGCGTGTCTCTTGGACCATGTGGTGGAAGTTCCGCGCAAGATATGGGTAAGCCAATAGTCCTGTATCCACGTTTCTTTACGTGTGTTGACGTGCGTAGATGGTCATGTGGCGGGTTCACTTCTTGTGCAAGGAATGATTCCAGATTTCTGATAACCTAAATTTCAAGTAAATTCTGAGTTTTTTACTCCAGGCGGTCTCCTCCTTAAAAACTGAGGAAGGTACAAGTAAATGCTCCAATATCATTACCTGCCAACCCATATACATGCATTTACTGCTGAGTCAGGTCAACTTCTATGAACATCTAAGGTTTCTGAGACAGTGTAGGGGATGAGAATATCTGGATGCCTCATATGTCAACCGCCAATGAGATCACGTTCAGCGTGACACTAACAGGGTGAGGAACTATAAGGGTATCTAATTCCTTCGTGAAAAGCAAAATGTCGCTGAGATGATAAAGAAATCCACCGTCTCGTAAGGAACTCAAAGGTTCATTACCGTCTAAATAAAACCCTGATACCGGATGCTGTCTTGAGCCAAATTAATCTAGTGTATATATCTTCACACAACAGAGTTGAGATTTTTTTCATGTTGACCTCCCATCTGTTCTTAGTACTCCCAAGTACGTTTTACTTTCAGACTTCTAGATTGATAATTTTGGGCTTTTCTGCTTCTTCCCGTTCATACTACATGCTACGCTTGCACGTCGTTCTCTGTGTGAACTCTACAGCAGTATTTAGTGTCGCAGAAGTTTTATTTAAAAATTTGTTTGTTATAGGTGAAAGTGAAATAAAAAGAGGGGAATGTCAACCAACTATTTGCACCATTACACTAATAGGAAAAAGAAATTCAGTCGTACTGTATAAAATGTAGCCTTTTTTTCAGTAGAATACGGGTTATGGTATAAAATATTAACATCATTATTTTGCATTTGTCAGAGCTTTAATATTTAAGCTTACAAAGTGGATTTAAAAGGACGAGATTATAAACATCCCTTGCATACGTAGCTTCAGGCTGTTTAAAAATTAAATGGAAATGCCGTTTCAGTGTTGAAGAGCCAGTCAGGCAGGCAGGCGAATACCCTGCGAATCGTAACAACGGCAAACAGAACCCATTTGCATAATACTGACACGCTGGTTTTCTCCGTTTCTTCTTCCGTATGTATTTATGATCGTGGCTGATTCGGACTGGTACTCCATGTTGTAATATCTAGAAATAAAATGTGATTACGTGACTGGCAGTATTTTCGCTTTTTGAAAGGTGCTGTAGACTTAATTTTGTATTAACCCTTTAAAGACGAAGTGTATCTGTTTTATATAAGGACTCAGTGCGTACCGCGCTGTAAGCACTCTCTACTTTGGTTATAAAAAACAGTCTCTTAATGTTTTATAAGGCAAAAGTTGCTGTTTGTTCTGAGATCCGTACAAAACACATAAAGGCAATGTGGGCACCACGTAGAATTTTTCAATGTTAAACCTGGTCGTATGTAAAGTTACCGCTAGGCTTTAAAAGGTTAAATATCATCTTGAAGTGTGCTTAGACAACAAGATTCATGTCTTTGTATTTTAAATCTTCCATTATTCACTTCACTACTACAAACGAGTCTGTTGCGATCGAGTCATGTCAGTAAGGTGCACGTTTCATCTTTAGCGGAAGAAATGCTGTAACCTACCTCACAGAACTGCGATGTTGTCATTTGCATGTCAGATACAATGTGCAAGAAATGATTACAGTTTTTATAAGGTAAATTCAGTGTAGTATGTAAGTACTGTTTTAAATCAGGTAATGTGTTGACAGTCGCATCCAATCAGCGAAGCAGAATCGACTTGAACTCTTCAGAGACTAAAAAAAATGGCCAGTCCCAGTGGCCGTGTTGTCAAAGGCGTAGGACTGCGGCCTGTTGATTGCTGGGATCGCGGGTTCGAATCCCTCTGGAGGAATGGGTGTTCGTCTCTTGTGATTTTTGTGTGTGGTGTAGGTAGCGGCCTCTGCGACGAGCTGATCACTCCTGCAGGTGAGTCCTAGCAGGTGTGAGTGCGTGCGTGCGTGCGTGCCTTATTGTGTGTGACTGAGAAACCTCAACAGTGAGGCCGTCTAGGCCCTGTACCACAATTATAAAAATGAACTTGTTAATCCTCTACGGGGAACTAATCGCTCTTTATTCTGAGAAACATCGCAGTACATAAATATACTGTCTAGTGAAAATACAGAGTTTCTGAACGTTAAACATTGTGGTACGTACAGTAACCGCCTCAACTTAAAGGGTTAGGCCCATTGAATACGCAGTGTTTCAATATATAACTATTTTAGTTTGAAGACATTTGAATAATTAATTTATGTCAATGAGTTAAGTCATTATTCGCCAGATGGAAAATTCCGAGGAAGAGAGTTTATGCGTCCTGTTGCGCGAGGATCATAAAGTGAAAGAATAATTAGATATTGTGCTTCCGTGCGCTGTCCTGTTTTACTTAGAAATTTAATGAACGCATTGCGATTAAATTTAGCCCGTTTGTGTACCATAATTTGTCGTTTAAGTAACAAAATTGGGGGTTGTACGATCTGAAGGTGTGACACCACGACCACCACAGTTCGCCACCGGACACGATGCACAGAACCAGTTCCAACCATCTCCCCTCCCTAGAATATTTCTTCCTAAGACCTAGCTTTACTTTCGCCGATTTCGTGTCCAATCTTTCGAGTGCGTGTTTTCTAAGTTGACGCACCAAAATTACGTGTCTGTATTTTGCCTTCCCCATCCTAGAGGTATATGGAACCGATCTACCATCCCGTGATTCATAATTCGTTTAATTACTTCGTTAAGTTGTAAAAAAAACTTAAAGAACGAGTGTATTATGTTATAATAAATTGTTACTTGTGTGTCACCCTTTTTAAGTTGGATGTAACACTACTCTCTTTTTGATCTCTCCACACTTTTAGTGGATTGCGTAATACGGTACCCTGTTTTACCGCGAATTAAAAATATTAATGGCAATAGGATGGTTGATTTTTACGCGAAGTAAATAAATATCATGAGGCTGGTGGGGGGGATTAGTAAAGAAATCATTTGAAGTGCATCTTGTGGAATGTACATTATTATTCTTGGCAATAAATCAAATTAAGATATATTCGCTAACAAATTCAATAGAAGATAAAAATACGACTTAAAAACCGTGTTTTTAGAATAGTATGAGAAAAATGATCAGAATCTGAAAGACTGAAGTACCGGAAAACGGCTAGCATTTTCAGAAATGGAAGGTCGAAGATGATTAAATAAAAATAGTTGGAGCATGCCGACCTCTTACGTAACGCGCTACACGGAGTGTCTTACGTTATCGTAGCCATATTTCAGTTGTTACATATCATGCGAAATCAGGTCTGCGGTACAATCCTGTACTCTCGCGTGTCCAGGACGTGCAGGCTTATGCCTAATCTAAGTTCCTGACAGGTAATGAACATAACAAGCCAATCTTCCCCGTAATTAAAACGCTAATTTCTAAAAGCAAGCCATGTATAATCAAATCACGTGAAGTACGTCACTCTACAATTTTGCATTCATCGGCCCTGACTGCATGGTTCGACTACAAGCAGCAGCTCGTAGGCTTTCGTCTTGGCATCCACCTTCCATACGTACCGCCCTGCACACTGGAGAACCTCAATACCGGTTGCACATCCTCGTCGATGAAAAGAGCAGAAGTGTAAAATTTACTACTTCCGTGTCACAGAGTGCTGAGTTTAACTCTTCAGTTCCGGGGTCGGTACACCGTACGGACCTTTAGTACTTCATATGCTGCCGGTCTCGGTGAATCGTATGTCGTGAAAGCATGTAAGGATGTTATAAATTTAAAACCATTCCGTCCTGGGTAGTAGTTGGAATTTAAACCCCAGAGTCAGTGAAGGGTTAAGAATGAATGGAACTCCGCCTTCACGCCTCCTTTGCTTTAGGAATGTCTGCTAACTTTACCGTTCCTTTCCCCAGTGCAGCGTGTTGTAGTTCTTGCAGTTGAGCCATACTGACTCTCGCTGTCACGTGGCATTGCAAACTGTTGGATGTTTCGGAATTCTTAATTAACTGACGTTAACGCGCACAAGGCATTTGTTTGCTGGAGTCAGAAATGACAGATAATCGTGGCTGTGTTACACATGTAATTCCGCGCCGGTAGATTCTGTTCGCTAAACTTTGGAGTTTGACGTTTGTCTTCGAAACCAACACGTTAGCTAAGTTTCGAAGTTGTGTATTCATATAAGCACGTATGACAAACGCGTACAAGCTTCATATACAGAAGATACCTGATTCAAATCTTGGTCCATTAACCAGTGACCCACAGTACGTGATGTAGGCTTGTCAGTTTCTGAGTCTAATCTTCCGGTCAGTAAAAACAAGTCACCCATTCACAATCTTGAGACGTCATGTAATGCCTGTATTAAAATATTTAGACTTAAACATTTAAACATTGTCGGTATTATTTTGAAGGAGCTGCATAAACAATGCAAATTCTACCTTTTCCTCCAATTCGTACTTTTCTTTCTTTCTTTCGCACAGTTTCTCTTGCTCTTTCTTTCGTCCTTTCCATTTTCTTTTGTTTTTTTCTGTCTTTCCTTCCTTTCTTTCTGGAACCAAGGTGATGTAGTCCGTACATTGATGATCTTGCGGGCTGGGGGGCACGGGACTGAAACCCCGGCACGGAAAATGTTTCTGTTTTTCAAAATGTCGAGACCGACTCTGGGGTCTACCAAGTCTCTCAATCAATTGGTACGGGGGGTTCTTTCATCGGGAGTAAATCTGTTGGGGAGCGAAGATGAACACTTATCTCTATCTAGTGCCGAGGTTAAGAATGTGTGGAGTTATAGCTCATCTCCCCCTCTTCACGGCGTGGACGGGGACAAATTTGCCTTTACGTTTCCAACTTCCTTTCTTCTTGTCAGTGAGTGATGGCGGTTTTCTAGTTGTATCAAAAATGACACGCATTCTGCAAACGTTAAAAGATTCCTGAGCATCGCTGTTGTGGAGATAGCTTATGTGCTGAAGTCTGCCCGACTTGACGAGAGGAACGTCCAATTCTTCCGCCTGAATACGCGCTCGTAAAGAGTTTTGCTATATTACCTGTGTGATCAGACGTTGCAAATTTCATGAAAGCGCTAGTGTTTATAACCAGTACATCCATATCGAAGGATGAGGGCACGGAAAGTGAAAGTTGCGCATGTAGTATAGTCTGGCAAAACTGCTTATGCCAGCTGGCAATAAATCAGAGATTCGTGAGGCCGTTACTTACATTGTCTGCCAGACGAGTAATATCTGTTTATCAACAAGCAGCAGATTCTTGAATATGTAGTGTCCACAGAATGCCTCGAAATTTTGTTGGCAATATGCACTAAGAAATGTGATTTGCGGGGGTAAGAACAGGAAACTGTCCAAACGCCTGCGCTGATACCAATGGGAAGTGAAAGCGTTAAATGTGAATTGCCACCCTCACGTCCTCATTGAAGCGCGTATTTAAATGTAAATGTTCATTTTTGCCCTACTGTTTAGAGTAATATTACGTAATGTGTTAAAAAATATTTTCGGCTTCGGGACCTTTGAATGGACGAAAAAGGATATCAACTGCGTACCATAAATGTCTCATTTTTCATACCATTAGGTCATGGGTCTGTTTTTCCCAGTATGAATCTCGCCATGTTGTACGACTTAATTTATTTAAGAAAATTGTCTCTTGGTTCGAACAATCCTACCAGGTGTCAGTGGCTGTAAGGTGGTTCTTGCATACAGCCAAGCTTGTACTCATCTATATTGTCATGTTCCACAAATAAAATTCAATGAAGAACCAAATTGCTAAAATTTTAAAGCCAAAGGAGACGGAAATATGAACTAATAGAGGTTTTATGCACTTCAAGCACGTGTGAGCACACGTGTAATGATTACAGAGTTAGAACTCAGTATGTAAACTGAATTGTAAATTTGATAATGGTAATAACTGTAAACTTCAAACTCTGTGTAAGTAATTTTACTTACGGCGGTACTATTTTAACACATATTTCCGCAGGTAACTGCAATGTGTAAAGGGTTATTGTTTTCAGAGGTACTGGAATGACGGAAGTAAAGTAGTCTGCTGTGTTTGCAATAAGTCGTAGTAACATTTTTTATTAATTACGTGAAATTCGTAAAGGACAGTGAAACGAGTATTTTTTTCATGATGCATATATGCAGATCATGTAGTGCATTAAAATGCACCACAATTCACCCACGACACTGACGTATATTCTTAATGATGTGCAGTGGCGTAGCATGAACTAAAACACAGTAACTATATTATGATCCATAACGACCCTCACTTGGCAGTTTCATGTATGAGTGACACAGAACTCTTACTCAGAAAATGGGATATTTGTGATTTATCGTCTTTGTCAGTGCAATGAGAATTTAATATTAACCTTTAAGGTTGGCTATAATACGTGCATTTATTTGGAACTTATGATACATCAAGAAATGTTGTGGCAATATATTAACCCTTTAAAGACGAAACGTAATCTGCGTTATATAAATACTCTGTGCGTACCGCGCTGTAAACGCTTTCAACATCGGTTATAAAAAACGAATGGGTTGCTGATGTTTACGGCAAAAGTTGCAGTTTGTTCCGACGTATGTACAAAATACATAAACGCGATTTGAGCACTATGGAGAATTATTGAATGTTGAATCTAGTGGTACGTAAACTTACAGCTAGGCTTTAAAAGGTTAAGGAGCCGTGTAACTTTCAGCTTCAAAACTGGTTATACCCAATGAGGATATTTCTGTGTAAGGTCTGAGTTCCCGGTGTTTGGAATTCAGAAAATGTAAACAAAAAAAATGTATTATGTACGTATGTAACGAATAAGAGTGCCCAATTGTTCAGCTGTATTGTCCTATATTCAGCTTCGGCTTCCCACGTTTGACCACTGCTAATTTATCATCACACTAGAAGCAGGGCAAGACTGGAATTCCTCCCATTGGGTGCATCCATCCAGAGATTTTGATACAACCTTTACTTTTGCTGTGCAGGTAGGTAACATTCCTGTGGGCATAAGCCAGAACACACACACTACCACTGTCAGGAGGCAGTTTAGTGTAATAATTTATGTGGGTATTTGTGACAGGATACTTCAAAGGCAGGATATAGGAGATTGTTTTTAAGTAAGGGAGAGAGCTGTACAATTGAAGGTATGACAGGTGCGTAACTTCCAGCGTTTATTGTGAGTATTTCGATGTATGAATCGACAGTTTAGACAGTTTAGACATAGACTGAAGATCATGTGACAGGAAGGGAGACGGAAATGGAATTGCCCTTACATCCCGTCAAATACATTTTGTGACACCATTTGCCCCGGAAGCACCCTTCAGTGCTCTAAAGTTCTACATTGCTATTTTAAACATTTACTTCCAAAATATAAATCAGTCTAACCAACTTGACGTTCACTGCTTGTTTTTTATAACTATGTTCGATTCCGTCTGTACACGACTGAACTTTGCTGAGAACTGTGGTAGTTAAAAGGACAGGGTGAAAAAGTTACATGTATCTCAGTTACTACTGAAATAATTCTGTAAGATAACTAAACTAAATCAAAGAAAAAGCACTGCATGTCGGTTGCCGAACCAACTTCGTAAACTGCTGCAAAAGTTCTATTGTCTGTCTCCCTTCTGTTGACTGTCTGCAAACAGCTTTGCTGTGTACTGCTGGGGACGAGATTTCCCATGTCCATTCAGTTTTTACTATAACTTCATCAGACACATTGAGGCGTAATAAGTGGTCACATTTTCGCTGGATGTCCGTGATCGTGGAGAGTTGTTGAAAGATGACGTGACAGAATAGGCACTTCTATTATCCAGGGACATTTTCTTTTGTGGCAATAGTCAAGGCTGCAATGCCGACCGAAGCATAAATGCATCTCGACTGCTTCATAAAGACAGAGTATTATTTGGCAATCGCAGCCTCTTGGTGTAGATATCTGCCGCGGCTACGTGGCTATAAGAATGAATGGGTACATGGGGACATAGTACAGGCGATGATGAAACTATAACGCCAAACCTTTCGTAAAGGAATAACCGCGGATTTCGATGTAAACTTTCGAAAACCTCAAAGGTCATTAGACTGCTCAATGACGGGTATTAAAGTGGGAGATATCTGGAATATGAAGCATTATTCTTTTGTATGTGTTTAGCTGTCCGTTGTATGTAGTGTATAGTGTCATAAATAGATGGGGCTAGAAGGTTAGAAGGCGTTGTTCTGTATGTACTGTTTGACTTCTCTTCCCACAACGTAGGTCTGTGTATTAGATTAAACGTATGCTTTTTTCTTATGTCGAGGAACTGTGAGGATGTTTTGCCCTATTCTTTGTTTAAATATGTCTTGTTAACTGCATCGAATAAGAAAGGAGAGAATGATCATGAGTGATGATTTAGAAAGGATTTTGAGAAAACTTGGGACGTCCTCATTTAACATGCAATCGCCGCATTTCCCGGCAAGGACTCGAATACCACGAACTGTCTTGTGGGTACAACCCCGGGCCGTCATACAACTATACAGCAACATTCTGTTCCTTCTATAATCAGCAGCACACATTTTCATTAGAATTTGTATTTTTGTACCGCAGTATTTTTATAGCCGATCCCAGTGGCCGCGCGGTCTAAGGCGTAGGTCTGCGGCCGAGCGCTCGGTGGGATCGTGGGTTCGAATCCCACCGGGAGCATGGATGTTTGTCTCTTGTGAGTGTTGTGTGTTGCCAGGTAGAGGTCTTTGCGTCGGGCTGATCACCCGTCCAGAGCAATCCTACCGAGTATGGTGTATCTGAGTGTGATCGTGAAGCCTCGATAATGAGGAAGCCCTGGCCCACGAGGGGCTGTTGCACCATTTGGAAAGAAACAGTTATACTTGCGAGTCAGTCCTTCTGGAATATGACGCCGCCGCACTGGGTAGTCGTTTCCTCATTTTTCGAAACAAGATAGTGTGTCATATTTTAACGGTCGAAATGTCAGATTACACAGTGACACAACATCATACCCAACATAAAGGAATCCTCTGCAGCACCGCTACAAATAACTGAAAAATCGCATGTATTCCTACAATTAATACATATTTAATCTGGAAACCATGGGAGGAACAGAATTTCCTTTGCGTTGCATAGATATATTTGTTCTAGTTTCTTGCGACACAGAAAGCAACTTGATTCGTCTCTTGCATCATTTATACAGTAAGTAATTAATCAGGATCCGGGAAGCAACTGCTTCCTATTCTTAGAATCCAATAAGCATGAATAATTCTTGCACACGGCTCGGCGCCTGCTGTTGGTCTGGCCTTTCGAATGGGGGGGCCAGCGTACCCTTGCAACCTGACAGCTACTTCCACCAATGTCGTCTTGCCAGCAGTTGTCAGGCTTCAGGCTACCATCAGGGACGCGCACAATCCATTAGGAGGCAGATCGACCTGCCGTAACGAGCACAAAGACGTATATACGACGCCTGGTAAACGGCTTGTAAAATATACTGGTAGTCTATTCTATGAAGTGAGAGCAACTCAACATGCATTAGATACTTTAGGCAAACAGGGCATGGTATGGTGCGCGTAAATGCGGTCTGGACTGAAATTAGAACGGTCGTCGCAAGTATCTTAGTTGCTCGTTTAAGACTTTGAGAGTTCGACACCACTAAAAGCAAAGTCTCCGGCATTCTGATCTGTCCTGGGCCAGCCTAATCGCTTTCACTGCACTAGGAACTGCTTTCTGTTGATATATTCTTACACCGTCGCATCTTATGGCAAGTATACTTAACTCCTGTCTGCAGAGAAGCGATGCTTTCGTAGAGAGTCGTGTCTTGAGCGAAAATTCGTTAAGTGGAACTAAATTAATCACAAATTTAAAGTAATAATTGCAGATACGTTAATCTACGGTAATGCGCACATCAAATACAGGAAATAAATCCAGTACCCGCTTCAGTCTCCGTACTTATTCATTAAAATGAACACCAATTAAAATGATGCTGACAGTCAGGATAGAAACAAGGTTACAAGATAGAAATTGACACTGGTATACTAGTATTTAATAGTATAATAATTACTGAAGGGTTCTGGGTTTTGACACTTTGTAGTCTGGTTCATGTTAAGGATTGGAGTAGTATGTTTTTTTCCGGAACGTTGATAGGCATATACCAGACCACACGGCCTCATAAAATAGGTGACTACACTAAGATAAGCACATGTTAAAGGCAGTCCCATAGGCACAAATAAACCACAAACATGGCTACTGGTTTTGGTGAAGAACAAGGGCAGGACGGGACAAAGACGATCACCGGGTGTCCAGTAGTTGAGATGAATGGTGGACGGAACTAGAAATATAGTATGCAGGCCTGGCAGCTTTTCGTACATGTGAAAATTTTGTTGTTGCTTTGCCCTGTAACGAGAAGTTACTGTGTCGGAGTGGCGTGAATAACACTTCTGTTTCATATTTGGAAAGTTGTTCGTTCAAATCTCGGATCAATGAACGGTTACACAGGCTAGGTTCTTTGTCGTGTTCGTCAGTTCTCCAGGCGAATGCTGGGACAGTTCCTCAGTTCAGACCAGAGACCGGCTACACCGACTAGGTTCTTCGTCGTGTTCGTCAGTTCTTCAGGCAAATACCGGGACAGTTCCTCAAATTAGGGCACATTCACTTCCTCACATCTTTCCAGTTCGTAATAACGTATCATTCGACTCTATATAGTCCGATCTAGGAAGAGTGTAAATTATAAAATATCATCATCATTATCATCATCATTTAACGATTTGCCCACTGTACATTCGTATTCCTTCATCCAAAATATTTTTCACATGCCCGTGTCTCTAGTATCCTCTTCTGTTGATCTGTGGTTCGTCATACTCCTGCTTACCCCATCCATCCGTCCATCCATCCATCCATCGTACTTCCAATCTTTCCTTCCTTCGTGTTCCCTCTGGTTCCCATTCTACGATTCTCGGTGGCAGTCTGTTTCCTGGCATTACCTTTACATGTCCGAACCATCGTAACCGTTTTTCTGCAGTTCTTTCGAATATATTCTTCCCCATCCGCAGTTGTTCTAATTGTGACATTTCGAAACTTTTCTTTAAATTATAAATAAGCAAATGCATGCGCGTATTTAGGCAGTGTACAAGATAAAAAATTTACCAAATCAATCTCGAATTGACTTCTACGAAGAAGAGATTGTAGACCTCTTAAACGTTAAGATTACAATCTGTTGGGATATGACGCTGTGCAGTCTGGTACATACAAAACTGCATGGAGTCATATCCCAACAGACCGCAATCTTCATATTTTCTGCCATGAGGGGCCAAAATATCGCTTTTAAGTGGTGGACAAAAATTGTATCAGGATCGTAAACGCAAAGGCCTACTTTGAAAAACAGAAAGAAGAACTGGGGCCTATAAAACGTAAGGATTTCCCTAGAGTGAAGCTGGGCAAACTGGGTGTCTCAAGTTTAAGTTGCGATAAATTTCACTTCGTAAATATTGCTGAATCGACGTCCTGTCAGCATTTGGACTAGTTCATGTAAAGAGTTGTGTTATGGAAACTAAAATGGGTTTTTAGTGTACATGAGTTGTGTTAGTGTAGCCCCGTACATCCAGAATAACCGTCTGGAATAACATTAAAGGCATTTTTAATATTAACATAAGGTACAGCTCAGTGTTTATCGCATTTTGATTAGTAAACTACAGTATGAGACATACCTGCTGGGTTGTGCATTTGTCAACCTGTCATACTGCGCAGGATTTTGTAACGATGACGCTCCAGGCTCGTGTGTTGGTGGTGCTTGGTTTTAACACTGGATATGCTGATATTTTACGTGGTTTTTCTCTGTCAGTCCAGACACGTGCTAACAAAATATTTCGGTTCGGCCATGATCGCGTCCGTGGAGATTCTTTCCCTTTTGTCGTTTAGCCATCATCGTATTTTCGACTCTGTGTAATCCAAGGTAATTCCACAGTCGTGAGATAAACAACAGAAGAATTGAACACATTCTGTCACCTTATGCTTTAACTTACGTGACAACATTTTTAAAAACGTTCATGAAAAGAAAGGTATTACGCGCTGTAGAAATAGTCTTAAATATATCTCTGTAACATTACAAGAAAATTGTGCACAAACATTCGACATGCTTCTAGCTTGCACCAACTAACTAACTAACTAACTAACTAACTAACTAACTAACTAACTAACTAACTAACTAACTAACTAATTGACTGACTAACTAACTAACTAACTAACTAACTAACTAACTAACTAACTAACTAACTAACTAATTGACTGACTAACTAACTAACTAACTAACTAACTAACTAACTAACTAACTAACTAACTAACTAACTAACTAACTAACTAACTAACCGACCGACTAACTGCAAGGAGCGGAGTCCCTGTTGAAAGTAATAGTTCCTCAGTCAATGAAGAAATCTGTCGTATTTTGTGCAACCGGAAGGTTGATTACCGCTTTCGCAAGACCCCACCAACTTTCCCTGCCCTGAGCAAGTTGAAACTAGTCCACGCCCTTTCAACCGGTCTTTAAATATGGTTTCCTTGTTACAGCCAGGGAAAATTTTCTTTAAGTTTATGAAACCAACCTCTCTTCTTCTGAATGTAACACAACGCTTAGAAATTTGTATGGAAATACAGTATAACTATGCACTTAAGGAATACCGAGCAGGAATTCTGTTACATGGGAACTTCGAATACAAGCACATAGATGAAAAAAGACTTCTCAGTTTGCTTAACTACCATGAGACTTGGGTTGCTAAGTAATTATCTCTTTCATATCTCCGCGTTTTAGCTTACGTTCAAGTTATATCTTACTTGCCCTCAGTACAGCAATATACTGTACAATTAACTTGGAGCTATGTGAACGCCGCAATAAGGGAACAGCGTAACGCCTGGAGTTGCCTTGTTCCTCTGGATGAAATGTATGATTTAATTGCGGGCTGTTCAACATAAACAGCATTAGAGTTTATGGTTCACGAATGAGGTTATTACAGGTTACAACATGAAAATGTCTGCATGGAGATCGATGGAAGAAGACGCGTTTTGCATTTTCAATACTGCGTCACTATTTAAATGAGTTCTAAATGAGATACAGTTTTATTAATAAGTAGCAGTTTTTGTCTAAAATCTGTCAGAATACGCCGAGAAATCATGCTTAAATCAGCATAAATTCACGAATTTTAAATTTGTATTTTTTTATTTTTATGGTGTGTTGCGTTATACAGCGTGGTTTCAAAAATTAAGGCTACGAACACCCTGATGCCGAGAAATTTATCCTTACTAGGGTGTGTACGTGGAACGTGACCAGGTGGAGGTACGCATCATACCTCCACCTAGTCACCACTTACATTTAGGCATTTATGCAACCGTGACGAAGGAACTGTATCTGGCGTGTAAGGTATCCGTGCCAAGTGTCTATTGCCAGCAGGTCACAGCTTACTGCATGACGTCGAGGTCTGTTGCAAATCGCCTGCCTGCCACATTCTTCTTAACCTTTTAAAGCCTAGCGGTAACTTTACATACGACCAGGTTTAACATTAAAAAATTCTACGTGGTGCCCACATTGCGTTTATGTGTTTTGTACGGATCTCAGAACAAACAGCAACTTTTGCCTTATAAAACATTAAGAGACTGGTTTTTATAACCGAAGTGGAGAGTGTTTACAGCTCGGTAAGCACTGAATCCTTATATAAAACAGATATGCTTCGACTTTAAAGGGTTAAAGGGTCCAAAGAGATTGAAATCACTCGGCACGAGGTGGGGAGGGTGGTCTGTAACCTCCCACCCAGTGACAAGCCCGATTGGCAGTATGAGGCACAGTGATTTCCGTCTCTCAGGACCCCGCAAGGAGCATCTGACTTGCAAGCGATTTGCAACAGACGCGGATATGAAGCAAGCCGTCACTTCAGGCTACAGACACTTGACACCTATTTGTTCTACGCAGGTGTACAAGGCTTGAAGCCATGGTGGGACGATGCCCAAGTACTAAGTGTGACTGCACGGAGATCTGGTGTGTACCATCTGCTACCCATGCCTTACGTACACATTGCAGTGAGAACAGGTTGTCAGCGTCAGAGTGCTTCTTACTTCAGATTCTGAACATTTCTTCTGTATATACATGTCTGTAACAGGGAGCGTTTTCTACTCCAAGCGCCATTATTTAATAAATAGTTCCAAATTCAATTACCAGCAGAAATTTCTGATGTTTAAACATTTTTAGGGGATTTCGCGAAATTGCGAAAAGGAAGTGTTAGCGTCATCATGCCAATCTGGTCCGTTCGGATGCAACAACTCGGCTCTCACTGGACGGATTTTTATTAAATTTAATACTTTAATTCTTTTCGAAAGTGTGTTGAGAAGATTAAAGTTACATTAAAATGTGGCAAGAATGACGGGCACTTTAGATGAAGACCTTGTACGTTTACTATAATATGTTTCAGACAAGAGTTGTAGAGAAAACCAAAACACACATTTTATGCCCAATAACTTGTTTCCGAAAATCGTTCCATTTATGAGACTCTTGAGAAATAGTAGGGCGAGACAGGCCACAGATGATAACATAGTACGACGCATGCGCATTACATGCTGGATAACTGAGGTTACAGAGACGCGGAATATGTAACACTGATTTACACGGCAACAATGTTTACGCGAACGCGCCTCGATGTTATGTTTATACATAAATTGCCTGTGTTGTGTAGTGTTACTAACTGAGGAAGAAGATGATAATCCTTGTTTGCTTTAGGTATCAGAGTGAAAATATGGCATGGAAGCCGTCCAGTAACACTAATCCACGATACCTGGAACACATCTGTTTAAAATATACAGCTAACTTTTCCACTGTTCCTGGCTTTCCGTCTTGACAGACAGTATGAATTAAAACTGACGAATGTGCGACTCTTGAATGTAAGCTCCAGTTTCCTCTGTCTGATAACAATACATGAGCGCCATGTCAGTCACTGTCACACGCCGCGTTACTCTACTCTGTCTCTCAGTTTTATAATTGTAGTTTGTGTCTTGGTCGGGCTAAATGTATCTCCTTCGGGATTTGTATCACCTGACGCACGTTTTCACATTTATTTGTAGGCTACTTTTTTTGAAACGAATGTAGGTTTAGTAGGGCACCTGTTGGGATCACGTGCGCGTTTTGGAGTGTGTAAGTGTGTGTGTGTGTGTGTGTGTGTGTGTGTGTGTGTGTGTGTGTGTTTGTTTGTTTGTTTGTTTGAGTCCCACTTCAACTTCTGAACCATTTCACCGATTTATACAAGACTGGTTGGAGGTAATTACAATGAGCGAACTGCATGGAAATGGCAAAAGGGCCACTCATTCTATATTTCCAAATTTATATATCCTAAAGGTTCCTAGACATGTACGACACATTTGTTAAGGTAATGCGTCTGTTAATGTAACATAACATGACAGTCCTAAGAAATCTTTCTTTCTTTGGTTTAATATTGTACATTTTCCATTAAGTTGTTTTATATGTACACATTAATTAATTGCCAACTACTGCACAACTTTTTCTTCTCCCTGTTGTTCTAATGTGAAAATGAAAAAATCCACTGACACCATCGGGAATCGAACCCGCGACCTGCCGGTTTGTAGCACAGTGCCTCAACCAACAGCGCCACCGCCGCCCCGGTATAGAATTAAAAATTCTTAAGATATCATCCACACATCTGTTATAGTAAACTGTGGCTTTTGTTTCCAGCATATGTTTTAATAGTAGCTCTTCATAGTATTGTAGTCGTGTTCGAGATAGGTGATCCCATGGCTCCTGCTTTGTTTGATCTGTAGAATTTATTATGATATTGAAAGTAATTTTGACCTAGTACTAAGTGTAGTGGTAAAATAACTTGTTGTGATAGCTCTTCTGAGTTGTGCAGTAGCTGGTAATTAATAAATCTGTATATACTTTCCTTTGGATGTCCTTTGTGATGGAATAATTAACCGTTTAAAGACGAAGCGTATCTGTTTTATATAAGGACTCAATACGTACCGCGCAGTAAACACTCTCCACTTTGGTTATAAAAACCAATCTGTTAATTTTGAGTAAGGCAAAAGTTGCTGTTTGTTTTGAAATGCGTACAAAACAGATAAATGTAATGTAAGAACCATGTAGAATTTTTGAATGTTAAATCTGTTGGTACGTAAAGTTACCGCTAGGTTTTAAAACGTTAATGAACCAGTAGGGCCGAGTGTGTGAAATTTGGTATGAAGGTTGATCATAGACGTACCTACACATTATATGTACGTACGTGTACTCTTTCTTAAAAAAAAACAGTCACAAGCATGGCGACGGTGCGACTTTTTGAGGTTATTTTCTGTAAGTTTGACATGTATAAGTAATCAATTCTTCACGTAAATAAAGCAAAATAACGACAGTTACAGAGTAGTAGGTCTGTCGTCTTACGAGCTTATGCAATAGGACAGTGGGCTGTGTGAAACTCCTTGTTAATTTGTCTAATTCCTTCTAATAACTTAGAAGAGGTGCACTATGAAATAATGTAAAACCAATAATGCATCAATTTCATTCCAGTAAATCACAGTTTGTGATCATTGCATTATCTGTCACCACCAACTTACCCACACGCTTCTTTACACAAGCGAAATCAATCACGAAACGTTAACAGGCACGATTGACGGTTAATACACTGCAGGTTCATATCCTGGTTGTTTCACGTCACTGAGATTAAACACATTTATGATTTTTAATAAAGTGAACATTTGCATACAGATATGTCTGTTAGGGGTGGGAGTGATTGTGTGTATTTATATGGCAAAACATCTGCGGTTGACACTGGAGGGGAGTGACAGCCAGAACAAGCGGAAAGAAAATTAACAGTAGTGGAACCATACGCTTCACATATTATAAACAGCATCCCAAAAATGACCGAATGCAGTGACCCAGGGTTAGTTTGGGGCTGTTTAAACTAGGAGTAGAGCGATGTAGCAACTCACGAAGGAAGTTAACACAGTTGGAATGGAAATAGCAAGAGATAACAGTGGAAGTTCTGTTCGACGTCTGTTCACAAATACGGTTAAAAATTGTATCCTTTTTTTCTTGAAAGTTATACTCGTCTACGTCATCCATGACTAGTGTCTTGTGAAATAAATATCTGTTTTTAATTCTCTAAGACCAAGCCATATTCGTTATGTCACTCCCTTACTCACAAGTAAATAAACATGGCCGCCGAGAATTTTATTCCCATATACCTACATGTAACCGATCCCTGTGGCCGCGCGGTCTAAGGCGTGGGTCTGCCGCACCTCGCTTACTGGAATTGTAGATTAGAATCTCGTCGGGGGCATTGATGTCTGTCTCTTGTGAGTGTTGTGTGTTTTCAGGTAGAGGGCTCTGCATCGGGCTGATCACTCATCCAGAGGAATCCTACCGAGTGTTGTGTGTCTAACTGAACTTCGGCTATATGGAATCTGTTTTTTGCAATCGTCTGTTCTCAAGCAGTAATACGTACAGATTCTTGTGGAAGCAAAGAATTTGCGATTCTTTAATTTTTATATAATATAGGATAATTTAATTCATTTAGATGAAGCGATTTTTAGTACGTGGCTTACATAAGAGAAAAGGCAGAACAGTTTTTTCACATTTTGTAATGAATTGTGGGAATTTTGAATTCGCTGTTGTACTTTTTGGACCTAATGGTTTAATTCCCATGAGGCTTAAATTTCTTGGAGCTGTCTGTTATTTTCGTTGAGCCACTATTCCAGTGGGACAGCCATTACCTTTTCACTAGGTTTTAATATCACAGTGTCAGTATTATATACTGTAATACAGAGTTACGCCTAAAGTTTTTTCGGTCTGTCATTAAATTATTTAAATAGAAGTTGCCTGTACGTCTTACTTTCATAATTAACCCACTCCGAGTATATTAAAATAACGGAATCTGGTGTACAAACGAGTGATCGTGTTTTTAACATTAAGCCATACTAAGGGAAACTTTTTTTATATATTTTGTGTGTTTGTGTGTCTCACGTTGTACATTTTCGACTTCACTGCTCAGTTATACTTTTTGTTTCCCATAAAGGCACAGTTTTACTCCACCGATTCGCTAAGCTTGAGGCGAGAGTCGTAGTGAGATGGGGAAGTAGAGGGGGTGTGTCGGCCTCAGTCATTCCCCCGCAGTACAGAACATAGACATGGGCTCAAATGGTGGAAATTGATGTTTGAGATATATAGTTCAACTATAAGACTTCTTGTATGCTTCTCTTGGTTCTTTAGTTGTTTTTATCTTGCAGACTGGGCTGAAGAAGAAGTGAACAAAACACATAACAGGGCATAGGGATTGAATATCGAAGGTAAATAGGATGAAATAAGAAAGAAACGTGGCATGGGAACTTAAATAAATTTAACATCAATTTTGATATCTGCAACCGTTGTCGGCTGTCACTGGTTGTGCACATGCATATTGTAGCCTTATTAGATTGCTCTGAAGATGCAGGCAGCAAATCCTCCGAAACGTCGGGAACTGTTTACAAATCTGGAGTCATTGCCCGGAAGACTTTATTCTTCACCAACACAGCTTTTGAGAACCTCGAATCTCGCATGTGATCGTGTAACTTGTGGCTTATTCCAATGAAGCAATAGTGCACGTGTCACCATTGAGGGGCTTTTTGTATGTCTGTGAGTTTATCTTACCTGATATAAACATCTGTGAATAACTGGGTAACATTTCCTCATGCAGTTAGTGAGTAATTTACAGTGAGGTTCGTTTGGAGGTTTATTGCACAACAATTTCATTGCCTCTGACTGTGTGGCGTCGATCGTAAGATGATTACTGAAAGAAGAATTAGAAAGAATCTATAAGGAAGTGGTGGTGCCTAGTCGAGGTATTGTCCCTGCATTTAACTTTAGTGACTGAGTAAAGCCACGAATACCAAGCCAGGAAATCCGGTATTCCGTCTTAAATATTCCTACCGGTGAAAAATAGTTAAAATTGTCCCTGTCCACGCCATGAAGGCGTATGGGGGGAGTAGAGGTATGGGTGTCACTTTAACGTCGACGCTGTATGGAGGTGAACACAATAACGGCAGGAGGTTTTTCTTTTCTCCAAAATGCCCAGACCGGCTCTGGGCTCCGCCCAGCATGCTTTTTAATGGATACCGGTGAGCCGGGAGTAAAGCTGTCGGGGCTTGAAGTCAATCACTCACCTTCATGTGCCGAGGTTAAGAATGAGTGGAACTGTACCTCTGCTCCACTATATACCTTAATGGCATGAAAAAGGACAACTTTACTAGATGGAGGAGAGTGATTTATTTCACGCCTCCGTACCCCTTGTATAGGAGGCTGAGTTATACCCTCTGCCTTTGATGTTACCGCTACTCCTGTCGGCGGTGTTACCGCTACAACTGTCGGCGGTGTTACCGCTGCTCCTGTCGGTGGTGTTACCGCTACTCCTGTCGGCGGTGTTACCTCTACAACTGTCGGTGGTGTTACCGCTACTCCTGTCGGTGTTGTTACCTCTACAACTGTCGGCGGTGTTACCGCTACAACTGTCGGCGGTGTTACCGCTACTCCTGTCGGCGGTGTTACCTCTACTCCTGTGGGCGGAGTTACCGCTACAACTGTCGGCGGTGTTACCGCTACTCCTGTCAGCGGTGTTACCTCTACAACTGTCGGCTGTTACCTCTACAACTGTCGGCGGTGTTACCGCTACTCCTGTCGGTGGTGTTACCTCTACAACTGTCGGTGGTGTTACCGCTACAACTGTCGGCGGTGTTACCGCTACTCCTGTCGGTGGTGTTACCGCTACTCCTGTCGGCGGTGTTACCTCTACAACTGTCGGTGGTGTTACCGCTACAACTGTCGGCGATGTTACCGCTACTCCTGTCGGCGGTATTACCTCTACAACTGTGGGTGGTGTTACCGCTACTCCTGTCGGCGGTGTTACCTCTACAACTGTCGGTGGTGTTACCGCTACTCCTGTCGGTGGTGTTACCTCTACAACTGTCGGTGGTGTTACCGCTACTCCTGTCGGCGGTGTCACCTCTACCCTAAGAGGTTCGATCTAATATTTTCTTTTGCCCTGTAACAGCGCGTGTGTTTGCTAAGCTTTACCACTTCTCGGTATTTCTTTTCATACATTATGCAGATATATCGCTTGCCCTTAAAGCAGTTCAGCACTGTCACATCTACATCAACGCAGCAAATTTCATGGAATAATTTGTGCGCCTAAATTATTCACCATAAAAACGTTTCAACAGGTTTCACAACGCTGAAAATCCCATTTCAGTTTTTACACTCTTGCATAGCTCTATGCAACTAAACAGATATAAAATTCATGGCGTTTAATATACCAAAATCTTTAGCGTGCCGTGTATTATGTACTTCGTAGGTGAAGATTAAAAGTTGGTGCTATACATGATTATCTGCATGCTTTTATATTGGCAAAATGGTAATACTGGTGTCTTTGAGAATGACATAGGCCTGGAAGTGTGTCTTGGGGCTGTTTTGCTGTCCGCCGTGAAGTAGTTAGCTACAGCGCTTCCTCCATTTCTATTGAACTATAAATCACAGGCTTTATGTCACCTCTGCTAATGCCTTGGGATCTCATTTTTCCTTGCTGGACGGAAAGAGAAGGTAATTCTAGTCTTACAGAAACGTGTATGAAGTTCAGGGCTAACTTCAGATTTTTCCTGCTACTAAAAGAAAGTGCATGCTTCCTTGATGATGGCTCGATGTAGGCCGAAACGTGTTGGAGATAATGTGTTATAAGAAATGTAACTCATACATTCCCTACTGAGTGTATTTAACCTTTTAAAGCCTAGCGGTAACTTTACATACGACCAGGTTTAACATTAAAAAATTCTACGTGGTGCCCACATTGCGTTTATGTGTTTTGTACGGATCTCAGAACAAACAGCAAATTTTGCCTTATAACACATTAAGAGACTGGTTTTTATAACCGAAGCGGAGAGTGTTTACAGCGCGGTACGCGCTGAGTCCTTATATAAAACAGATACGCTTCGCCTTTAAAGGCTTAATTGCTGCTTAATAAATTGAAGTAATACACGGGCAATGCAAATTGTGATGAAAAACGAGTTAATGTGGGTTGTGTGAATCAAGGCAGTATTTTTTCTGTAAATATAGCAATTTCGTATCATGTCCCCAAAATGGTGTGGCCTGGGATAGCGCAGTAAGTATAGCGACTCGCTACGGGCTGGATGGTCCGGGGATCGAATCTCGGTATGGGTGAGATTTTCCGCACCCATCCAGACCGGCCCTGGGGCCCACCCAGCCTCCTGTAGAATGGGTACCGGGTGTTTCCCGGGGGTAGAGCCGTCGGGGCGTGCTGCTAGCCACCCCACCCCCTTCTAACGCCGAGGCTAACGAAAGGGTAGCGCTATACGTCTACTCCCCCTTGGGCGTAATGGCCTATATAGGGATCCCTTTACCTTACCCTCAAAATGGAGGTAGTATATTTATCCGAAGACGGCAATATTAACCTTCACACAGCCGACGGAAATTTAGATGAGTGTTCACATATGACAGACGATATGGAATAATTATGAAGTAACACACACAAATCGACAGTGAAACAAGTGGTTTATGCCTGCTTAAAATTTTGTAAATAATACCTAGCCGCACAGTGAATAGAGGTTAATTGCTGGCAAGAATTTAATAAAGGCTGAAAGAAATGTTGGGAGTAATTAACCCTTTAAAGACGAAGCGTATCTATTTTATATAAGGACTCAGTGCGTACCGCGCTGTAAACACTCTCCACTTCGGTTATAAAAACCAATCTCTTAACGTGTTATAAGGCAAAAGTTGCTGTTTGTTCTGAGATCCGTACAAAACACATAAACGCAATGTGGACACCACGTAGAATTTTTTAATGTTAAACCTGGTGGTACGTAAAGTTACCGCTAGGCTTTAAAAGGTTAATTGTAATTTGCTCTTGTACCCAGACTAATGTTTCTGAAGTTTCTATTTTCGTACACTTTCTTTATATAACGAGCTCCGGCGGTTGTCGGTGACTTAACGTGGTTTACTGCGTAAAGAGACGTCTTTACAACCGTTGACGTGTTCAGTACCCACATGTGGTTTGGTGAAATTAGTAAGTCACAACAAAGAAGTTTTATATCGTAAATTTTCTACAGCCTGTCTCGGTGGCCGCGTGGTCTAAGGCATAGGTCTGCGGCCGTTCGCTTGCTGGGATTACGGTTTCGAATCCCGCCGGTTCGTGGATATCTGTGGCTTGTGAGTGTTGTGTCTTGACAGGTAGAGGTCTCTGCAACTGGCCGATCCCTCATCCAGAGGAGTCCCGCCGAGTGTGTGTATCGTTGAGTGTGGTGAGTTGTAACAATAACCCTCTACACCGTTCAATGAATAGGTAGAAGGGGTCAGACTGAGAAAGAAAGAGTGAAAGAAATTTTGTAGGAAGAATATACAGTACCAATAGGTACTTTTTCTTTCAGTAACATCTGTCTGTTCTGCCCTAAACTATAGGTCAGAAAGGTGATGAAATAGGATGAAGGCGTACAACTGGCCTCGGTAAAAACAAACGTTATTGTGTTACGAGAGGAAACATGACAATTGACGTACGATCGAACAGAACTGAATATTTAATCCAGTGCTATCAGACAGCGCTCTACTGCTTCGCCTCTGAAATATGACATGGTGAATAATGATGCTCTGTAGGGAAGCAGATGTGATCCATGCGTTAGCTCGTAGATTTCAGTTATTTTATGTGACTTGGTGACAATTTCTGTCAAGTTTAACTTACCCACTACTTCACTGCCGTGACTATCGATATTTGGCACCACTCTTGCTGTTAGATCTCCAGTAGAACGGAATTTGAATTTAATTCCAGCGACAGTGAAAGCCATCCACTAAACCAAAGCACTGCTATCTGATTCCAGTCCGCGTCAGCGTATCCGACTGTCCGAGGATCACTTTTCCTTTTTGCACTCATATGTCAGGGTACGATGATTCAAATAGCTGGCACTTCCCCATGAGATTTTTCACCAAACGTCTGCATAATTTTAGTTTCTGTACGTTATTTAAATGACAAATGCATTTTGATGTCTTTGGTGTGTAAGTGTAGTGCTGATATTACACATCGGTGGTTGGGATCCGCGTGTATAACTCGAAATTTTCTTCCTCTCTCACCCCCGTGCGGCGTGTAATGACGAAGCGTTTACACCCGCTTTTATCCCTTCCATGCCATACATATTCATCCTATAAACTATTGTATACAAATAAAACAATTAAATAAGTTTATCTTAAAGAATAAGTAGCGTCTATTTGTATTTTGTCTATCTGGGCCACTTCCTTGAAATTTGGTCCCGTGCTGAAAGAATAATGTGGTTTAAGGGCATGGAATTTTCTGCTTTCATACCGGTGCTGTTGAGGTTTCCGTTCGTCTGGGACATGACGACGCCGTGACTAGGAGATAAGTGTCCGACATTTCGAGACGGGGTGGTAGTCTCTTCTGCAAGGTTCGGAAATTTCAGTGAGGAATGATTTCATTATCGTCTGTCGGGTGAAACTATTGTTACTACTCGAACGTGACAGAATATTCAAGAACATTGTTCGTATAGTCGATATTCCCATAAAGAAAGAATGTGCGGCTATAAAAAGTAGGGCGGTGTTTGTTTCTGAGAGTTACACATGTATGTATACCGTGTTATGTGTTTGTTTTCTTTACCAGGAACTGAATGCAGTGTTTTGACTAGGAAGACTAACATCATGACGAATGTAAAATGCGACTCCCTGCGGCTTGATGTTTTGCTTTTTTTTTTTTTGTTGAGAAACATGGCCGACTCCATTGCTTTCCTCTCTTCGTCTACAGTTTGGAAATCATTACTTAATACATTATAAAATAAACGAGCATAAAGTCCTTGCATATTTAACGTATTTGTCTAGCAATACCAAGATAGTAGACTCATTCTAAGACATTAATTCGAGGTATAACCTAAAACGGCGTTATGGTTTTGAAAAATCCAGCTTGTGAGTCTATAACCCACAGTAACCTGCCTCAGACTGTCACATGTTTGCGGTTAATGTAGCAAAATCTATGAAGGTAGAATCTTATACATGTGCGTTTATATGCGTGGTGTTGCTGTCATAATAAATTCACCGCACCTAATTATAATGCTTCATTATTTATGACTACCACAGTGAGAAGTAAGTGTGCATTTGACACGGTTTTTATTCAATATTCTACGTATGAAAGACGTTAGGGACGTGAACGTGATTTTTAGAGCTCTTGTACCACGCCTACGTAGTTAAAGGCCATATTATTAAACTGAACTTGATTTACGCCCAGGACTGTTGGACTAACGCCCTCAGCACTTACTACTCTTTGGACGTACAGCTGTGTGTTGTGCCAGTAAGCTGCGCCCCTGCATGCTTGGAGTTAACTTATATTCGCTTGGATCCAAGGCGCGGATACGTAGGCATCAGATTCCGTCGGACACTGTGGCGTCAGAGTTTGTTGGTAAAGGTCACATAGCTTGAATTGACACAATAATTTCGTACAAATATCTTTATCCAACCAGCACTGAGAAGTAGAAGAGTTTATGTAAGCTTTCCTTGAAAGTTGTTATTAAAACCATAAAAACGTGTTAGATATGACGTTGATATTGTATGAAAAGGTAAAAGGTTCACCCTGTAACAGGCCCTGAGGGCCCAAGAGGGGGAGCAGAGGTATAGCTCTACCCGTTCGTGAACCTCGGCATGAGGAGGGGATGGGGTGGCTAGTCCCACGCTCCGGCCGCTTTACCCCCGGGAGAGATACCCGGTACCCATTGTACAGGAGGCCGGGTGGGCCCCAGGGCCGGTCTGGACGGCTGCGGGAAATCTCGCCTCCACCAGGATTCGATCACCGGACCGTCCAGGCCGTAGCGAGTCGCTATACCGACTGCGCTATCCCGGCCCACGTTGATATTGTGTGTACGGCAAAATTAAATTATGAAATTGACAACCGTGTACAGTATGTTAACTCATATTCTGACCGTAACGTGATTGATTCTTCATGTTCTGTTCTCAAAGATTCCTCAGCTGCAAAAGAAAGAAATAGTACATCTTTTGAGTGCGGGTCTGTAGCCTTAGTTATCCAGCACGCAAAGCGCATGCGCCGTCTTATATTGTCATCTGTGGACTCTCTGGGTCTACCATATTAGTACACATTATCTCATAAATGGCACGATTTTAGGAACACAGTTATTGAACGTAAAATGTGTTGATAGTCTCTGCAACTTTTGTCCAAAATATTTCTAATTCTAAGAACAAATGAGCTCGATATTATAAATTTACACAGGTCTGCATGTAAAGAACCCGTTATTCCTGTCACATTTTAATGAAACATGAATTTTCTCGACATATTTTCGAAAAATACTTAAGTATCAAATTCAATGAAAATCCGTCCTTTGGGAGCGGAGATGTTCCGTGCGGACGGACGGACAGTCAGACAGACAGACATGACGAAGCTAATGGCCGCTTTTCGCAACTTTGCGAACGCGCCTAAATAGTACCATGTTGAACATCAAAACACACAAGCTAAGTTGTATGTGTTCACATTCATTCAAAATACGACGACAAATATACGCCATATTTGAGTGCCACGATTTTCCTTCGCGCTATACTCATGTCCTCTGTAATCGGACATTTCGTGTCGACGAATTGTTTACCTGTTAGGGGATTGTCGATTTTCTTGCACTGTCTCAAAGTCAGCAGTGTTATTGAGGTTAACAAGATGTCAACCCTGATCGTCCATCAGGTCTAGACGGAAGAAGTTAGACGCTGGACAAACAGTTCCGCATCTCCAATAATGCCCACGTGTCAGCTGTAAGAGAGGCTTCAGTAACAGGGGACGTGATTGATCATCCTAAAGCTCATACATATGGTTGATGATGTAACCGTAACAGAAAGCGTACGAAGTCGCTGTCACGAGAGGAATTCCATCCTGTACAGTCCTACAAAAAGAAAGAGTACTAATACATGGTATCCTGTACATGAAGTCATAACACGAATTTTATTATTTTGTACTCATGACATTAAAAACAGTATGTGATGAGAAGGAAATGCATGTTGTGAAAGACTTGCCATGCCTTAATACAAAGTAAGAGAACGATAGAGAAATCGTGTAAGGAGGCGTTTTACAATATTCCTTATAATAAACTATAACTAGGGTATTAACCCTTTAAAGACGAAGCGTATCTGTTTTATATAAGGACTCAGTGCGTACCGCGCTGTAAACACTCTCCACTTCGGTTATAAAAACCAGTCTCTTAATGTTTTATAAGGCAAAAGTTGCTGTTTGTTCTGAGATCCGTACAAAACACATAAATGCAGTGTGTGCGCCACGTAGAAATTTTTAATGTTAAACCTGGCCGTGTGTAAAGTTACCGCTAGGCTTTAAAAGGTTAAAATAAATGTGAATGTGATGGGTAAATAATGTAGCACACATGGGAGGGTTTATAAATGCGTAGAAAAGTTTGTTTTAAAAATTTTAAAATATGAGGGGACGACCTACACGTGGATGTGAAGGAGATACAGTAGTACTTTTCAGACAGGTAGTGGGTAATGGTGTAAACTAGGTTCATTTTGTCCGGTACATGGTTTTTATGAACACAGTACAAAATGCAATATTTCTTGACAAGCAGCAAATCAGAAATTAAAACATCGCTCAGACGTCGATTGGAAGGGTTAGTTAGTCTAAACTATTGAGGTCTCCGTGTAACGCAGCAGTGTTTATCTTGTGCCAGTTGTGACCGACCCGTTCAATAAAATGCTAGGTGGACCCCAGAGCCTGTCTGGATGCTTTGGAGAAGAGAAGTATCTCATGCCTGTATCGGTGGTCGAAACACGATTCGTCAATCGTGCAGCCTGTAGCCTGTACACTGTACCAGCAAAGCTTTACAGTCTGCATGTGACTTAAAATACCCTACATAACGACTTTTGAATACGCGTCGTTTCTTCAAACATGACGTACTTGTATGAACTTATCGTAATTACTGTGATGTGTATGTTATACACAGCCTTAGGTGACATTAATTAAATCAATTTGGCAATATAGTACTAACTGAATTCTCTCTAAATTCGGAGCTATGTGTTATAACGTTTAGCGGAAATCGAAGTAGAAGCATCCGTATTGAAGAGACGGACGGACATTGCATACTTTCTGTTAATTTCCAGGGTTTCATGCCTACAATTTGTCCCACTAATCCAATGAAATGGGTCAGTTACAGCACACCTTTGTACAATGCCATAGACTGTCACCATTCAGTGTATCGATTGTACAGCACTGCCTGACATTTAGATTGCCTTCACTGTGTGTGTGTGTGTGTGTGTGTGTGTGTGTGTGTGTGTGTGTGTGTAACAGGAAAATGTTTGAAATTCAATTCTCCCTCGGTGGGACAGCGAATAAGCTATGCGTATTAGTTGAAACTCGATGAAAAATGTATTTTAATTACAGATCTTAATGTGCAATGTTTTAAATAAATTATTAAAATTTAAATATCTGGAGATAAAGAAGTTTGAGGGTAATATTAGCCGAAGGCACTGATAATATGACATCCGAGAAGCCTTATGATATATGTTAAGTTGAAGGTACGGAGGTTGAAAACTCGTTTAGTGGTGCAAGGATTATTTGGCAAATAAAATTAAATAATTATAACTGTAATTGAAGACTCAAATGGAAATTTAATTAAACATTTAAAGACCAAGATGAATATAAATTGTATATAAGAATTAAATTCTTTGCTCACGCAGAACTCACTCCATGTCCGTTACAAGAAAAAGTTGTTTAATGTTGTTAGGAAATCCACGCTTACATTTTGTAATGAAAATGCATGTTTCTATTTAATGTGATATTTACAGATAACATGTAGTAATCACCCAACTTTAAAACATTAATAATGAAGGCGTTATTAAGTAAATAATATTAGATATACTGAAAACTGATTTAGCCCTTAAATGTAAATAATATTAGATTATATTTACTGCTACAGGATACCCGTAAGTTGGTCCTCACCAGTACTGACTGTTTGCCATAATGCGTCCAATACGAAATCGTAAGTGAATGTACTGGTGTGTGTGTGTGTGTGTGTGTGTGTGTGTGTGTGTGTGTGTGTGTGCGTGCGCGCGTGTGTGCGTGCGTGCGCGCGCGCGCAAATGTTTGAGTGATACTGCGTAACCTTTAGTACTGAGAATTAGAGGGAGTTTATTCCAATGAATGAAAGTGCGTTTGAATGGGCATCGATCCATGTGATTTTATTTCTTTACCTCATGTAGTCAGACATGTATCCTGTGTTAATCATGTGAAGAACGCGCTAGACAGGGATACGTACGAAATACAGTAGTAGAAAATTAGACGAAAGACATAAGAGAAGTGAAAATTTTTTTCGGGGGGGGGGGGGGGGG